>MVJL01005859.1:0-27974 GCA_002156465.1 Macrocentrus cingulum | reverse complement strand
AATACTCTGAATCAATTCATTTTTATCCTGAACAACAGTGCAAAAATTGTCTGGTAGTTTAATGCATTGCGTATTTGGTTGCAGTTCTATTTTACTGTTCCCAATATCTCGTGCCTCTCTGGTGCTCGCGTTGTTGAGGTTAGATTTTTTCCGTGGCATTTGACTGAAAATAATAAATTAATCGTTTAAATATTAGAAAAAAAAAAATTGAAAATCATTCTAATTAACTTTTGTAATTATGTGATAATACTGACATGTACATATTTAAATGATAGAGTTTAAATAATAATTTCAATAAGAATTTGAAAATCATTCTAATTAACTTTTGTAATTATGTGATAATACTGACATGTACATATTTAAATGATAGAGTTTAAATAATAATTTCAATAAGAATTGAAATACTAATTTAATGGTTTAAATATAAGAAAAAAAATCTGAAAAACTTGTTATCATAGCATATAGAGTTTAAATAATAATTTCAATAAGAATTGAAATACTAATTTAATGGTTTAAATATAAGAAAAAAAATCTGAAAAACTTGTTATCATAGCACATTGAAATAATAAGTGCTAAATATTTTTTAATAGAGGTTAAATAAAAACAATAAAAAAAAATATTTGTACAACTATTGAAAAAGTGTAGGAATCACATTGAAATAATAAGTGCTAAATATTTTTTAATAGAGGTTAAATAAAAACAATAAAAAAAAATATTTGTACAACTATTGAAAAAGTGTAGGAAATTGTGTATCATTTTTGCATTGACATTTTAATTAAATTTTATAATTATGTGATAATACTTACATACATATATTCAAATTAAATTATAAAGTTTTGATCAATGAAGCACAAATAAGTAAAAAACAGGATTAATTTCACTGTATTATCTTCATTATAATATGAATTCAATTTACACTTCAGTCTAAGTAACACGTGGCCGGCTATGCTAACACCAAAAATTTAAAAAGTGGAAATAATTGAATTATACGGTATTTCGTTCACTGCAAAATAAATTTAATTAATTTTATAGCGTCAACAACACGTGGTAATTATGCTGTTAAAATGTAGCTTATATGACACGTTCGTAGATTTACCATAGCAGCGCTATCTATTGATTACTTACTCAACCCAGTCGAAAGGTATCGACATCTCTTAGAATCATTTGGAGTTAACAGATAATTGTGACTGTCAAATAATAACAGACAAATAATTAGCAATAAATTAAAATTGCGACTATAATTTGAGATTTAAACTATCCTATCTCTCAAGTTAGATCGAACTGCACATGATGTGCGAATTTTAATATAATCGGTTAGGTGGTTTAGGAGTCCATTGAGGACAAATATTGTGACACGAGATTTATATATATTAAGATAGAAAAATGATTACTCTTCAGATTGTGGATGAGATTCTGAAAAAGTTCGGAAGACTACCCATATAACTTCGAAATGGTGCTGCGATATTTGAAACCACAAAAAAAAATACACGAGATGATACTAACAGAGTACTTACCACGTCCATCCACTTGATCTGTATCGTTACAAATTAGGGATTGCGCCTATGGAGCGAGATCTAGTTATCCGCGATTTTGCTTATTAAAATAAACGTATACGGCAACGCGGTTGCGCTGACATGCATTTACACTGGAAAACACCGGACTCATTTGATAGCTGTTACTAGCCACCGCCTAGTCGGGAAATTCCGTATCAATTATTTACTGGTAGGGATTAGAGTTAAGTTTCGGATTAAGGTTTTTGAGGTTTTTGAGTGATAGACCGGTTTTGCTGATTTCCAGTCAGAAAATTCTTATATCAAGATAATTAATTTTTCATTTTATACAATTTAGGGATACTATGATTAAAAATGTAATTTTGACATGCATAGTTGTCAAATTGATGAATCTAACGATCCGAAGCTAGGACTGCGAGCGGTATAATGATAGTAAAAATTCTAATTTTCATGTGGGATGATGAATTGCAGCCATCCGTCTCGCAATATTAGTAGGATTACAGATATTTTGCTGTTTTTTAAGTGCAATCGCGGTTTACTTTTGCCAATGGGTAACTAACGCTGTCGAAAAAATTAATATTTAAATATTAAATACAATTAGACATCTATACGATTATAGTCAAGTTTAATACGTACGCTTCGCTATACTCCGTACAGTTAAGAGGATATGGCCCACAAAGTGTGTATTGTAGTATACGGTTTCATGGCGCGTCGGGGAGCCTCTCATCTGTGATAAGAAGTCACACTGTCGTTTTCTAATGGTAACCGTTATTACAGATTACTATGACTCAAGTGGTAACGGATTTTTGGAAATTAGACAAAATATTGCTAAATATTCGTTTTTCAACATATTTTTTGTCTTGTATACAATTAAAATTGCAAATAAATCCACTGAGACCTTTTTAACATCATCAACGAATAATTACTACAACATTAAATTAATCAATAAATATGTTGGAATAAATAGGGCTGTAACCGTTTTTATGTCTGTAGCTAAATAATTTTCACCTATCTTGAAACGAAAAAAATGTATCAGACGCTGCACACATAGATTTTTCAAGTTGACTAATGACTTGTTGTCAATATTCATGCTATAACATAGTAAAACTCTTCTATAGCATGAATATGCTGATGATGATGATAAATACCAATACTTGTTTATTAAAACTAATTGAGCAGTTTTCTAAGTAGCATTTCTAGTATTTCTTCAACACATTATCAACCATTGTTAAAACTATTCTCAAGAGTAATATAGTTATTAATATTATTATAAATTCCATCTGAATGCATACAAGAGTTTTTATCATAAAAAAGTGTTTATTATTGCCGACCGGATCCGTGATCTGGTGATAGGCAATATCTCGGGGGAAAATCAGGAAATAATGCACAACACAAGTTTCACACAAATTGAGTTTATTACAGTGTGGCAAAGTGCCACCTGTATAGGCAGAAGGCCTCGAAAAATGTACAGATAATTCAGGGCTTCGGAATTTACTGATCAAAAACGCAAAATAGCAAATACCAAAATCGTAGTTCAGCATACGGCAGTTTTGGTATATTTGCGCCTGCCCGTAGAACCCCCTGATTCCCAATTTGCCCCAGGGTTTGTAGTTTTACTGATCAAAAAAGTTAAGTATCAAAATCGTAGATTTTGCAAAAGATGGTTTCGTCGAATGATGGTTTTTACGCAAAAACAGAAAAAAAATGGAAAAGTAGAAACAAAATCTAGTAAAACAATCATGTGAAAAAACAGCTCCATAGAATTTTTGAAAATTCTAATGAAAAATAAAGAAAAAATAAAATAAAAGAAGAACAAAAGTACTATGGAACTATTTGCTAGTTATTAAAAAGCTAAGATATCCAACTAATCCAAAAGCTTACCGTACGACTGTTGAGAGCTCATTATATGGGACGGTGCTATTTTATATTGAATCACTTGATGTCTGTGACTTGAGAGTAGTTTGCAGTAGAGCAAATAGAGACGGGCTATTATTGCTTCTGGTTCATAATATATAAACACACTATTACGTGAGTGGAGTTATAATTGTGATGATTTGACATTGCAGCTAGATACCTGAAGGGCCGTATGATCAGCAAGAAAATATCCTAGAAAATGATATGCCGGAATACGATTATTTGGCAAATTTCGGTTTCCTCTTTGATCTACCAAATGGACAAAATGAATACTTAATTTTAGGCGCGAAAGTTTTTCGGATTACCTATTATCTTCAAACAGTTTATTCGGTAGACTATTCTGAGAGACTACTACTACACCGAGACTTCAGAGATGGCGTGACGAGCTGTTGCTCTATTCGTATACCGTGCTGTCAGCTGGTCACACCATTTGTTGACAATGTAACAATTAGGAATAATGGGTGTAATATATGATATATGCAGGTATGTGCATCTGATTAACTGTGGAAATAAAACTATAAATCCTAAGTTACCCTAATTAAACGGCACTCGCTCCCACGCTATAAAACTTTTCGCAGGGTTAACAAATAGCTACTATAACCTGTTATCACACGACAAACTCGCAGTAGAGACGGTTTTTAGTTTTCTTACTTGTTGCACGTCTATTACTAACAATCAGTCGCAAAGATTAATTGTCAATTGTAGAATAGCACTTTGTGTTAAAACTATTTTAAACTCCGCCCGGAAACAAAGCGACAAAATATCCTATATTCACGATTTAGCAGAGTATGGCATGGTTGTCTAAAAATGAGAAATGTGCAAATTCTAATCCAATCGTGAATTCTTTTCATCTAGTCAAGTGTATGCATATTAATACACAAGCATCCATGTATATAAAATTTTCATATAGTTCTTTTCACCTTTCGCTTTAATTAATTAAAATACAAAAGATGTATAGCCCTACGAAGAGTGAAACACTTTTTGTTGGCGCGCGAGCACCATGAGGGGGCAGCAACTCCCGAGCCTCTGGCCAGCTCGTTCGGCGGCTCTTGACTCGGCTCGCCTGAGCTCGGACGGACGAGCAATATGGCCTACACAGTCGACGGAAAATTCTCTCGGTGACAACGTGTGCTAATTGGTAATCCGAATTAATTACGGTTTTCTCGAGCGGTTATTGACCATCTATTCAGTGAAAAATATATTATCATAACTGCGAAAAACAAGCCCGAGCATTGCAATTTTTCGCAAGTCAGTACAACGAAATAACATCGCAAACAGTTATGAGTCACGAGAATAAAAAAAAAATTAACAACATACGGTCACAATATCTAGGTGAACTTGATAAGATCCGGAATCCACAAACTAGTGGTGCTTCTGCGGACGCCGTATATCAAACCAACATGGTCAGCTATAACAGACAATCCTCTAGTGATTCCGAAGCATTGGGGTCTTTACTTCCCTCAGAGCAATCATTTTCATTCGTCTCGGGCTCCCCCTCTGTCTGTGATGAGTGTTGAGGGTCTGGAAGCAAATGCCATCTAGGTTAGGAGCTATCGCACATGCGACGCAATCAATCCAAGCCCAGTCGATTGTACAGCTACCCGCTACGCGGGGCCGCCTTTATGTTTCCTTTTTTTATAGGGAGGGAGGATAAAAAAGTGGACCTACTCTCAGGACCTGACTCCTTGGAGGCGTCCGGTGACGGTGTCTGCTGTCTCTAAGCCTCCAGACCCGCGTCAATCTTATCCTGCAGCCTCTTCATCTTGTCTTGGATACTGGCCAATTCCCGAACACTCAATGGACGTTTCGGCATGTTTCGCGTACACCGAGTGACGATTACTAAGTATTATTTATTGCAACAGAAAATAGGGTATTCGCAGCGTGAACAGCGCAACTTCAATATATGCACGCGGCTCGACCGTCGTGTGTTTACCCAACGTGCACAGAAAGTGTTATGAGTTGGTTGGGCCGCTAGGGCCAGGGGCTGCAGAGTCTTTCCGTTTAGTCTAGTGGGGGGGGGTTAAAGACTGGTGATACCTAGCGGCAGTAGCGGCGCTGCCGTGTGATCTCGAGAGCGAGATGCGAGATATAACTGAAGGTTCTATGGATTTTCAATATATTTCAATGATTCAGTGGTGAAGGTCTTAACCTCTCAGCACTTGCGCAGTTAGGTGTCAGAGTGGGGAAAGAATACTGGGAGCGCAGCGTGTGCATTGTCCTCGTCACTCGTGAATCAAAACTCAAAGTACCAATTCGCAATTTTTAAGTACTGCTAACACTATTAGAGCCAATGTAATAATTTGAATATATAATAATACTATTTCGCTCAATATCAACTGTTACAGTAGAGACAAAATGAATTTTTCAGTAATCAATGAGGCAGTCAAATGTAAGGAGTTCTTGCCTGAAAAAAAGGCAAAGTTAGAGACATCAGCATTCGACTAGAGTAAAACATTCTTACTAAAGTAAAATGTTCGGAAGGTTAATGTTAGACCAGGTCTAACAAATGTTTTTTGTTGAACCGCTCGCGCTTCGGTAAGTATCACCAACTGGTGGCGGAAAAATCTACCACGCGGCAGTCGACGTGAAGTGTGCTCGCGCGCTCAGCTGACGTCTCTCTCTCTATCGCCAACCATCGCACGTAACGTCGTCTCCGAGACATTGTATCGAGTTGAGGGTCCATCCTGGACAAAACCTACATAAAATCATCACCAGATCAAGGAGGAAGGCTCCCATCGCAGCCTGATACCACATCTCACGACGTTCTCGGCAAAGGTGTTGAGAAATACGGAAATTCAGAGCCACTCAGCAACCGCGTGGCGCTCCATCCTCGAGCACGGCTTCAACCCAGGGAAGTCCGGAAAATCGTGTGAAAGGTTGTTTGATTGCAACAGAACCAAGGTATTTTTGTTTGTTTTCCTTTTGTTCCAACAATTTTGCTCAAAATTGAGTTATTTAGTCAGCACGTTCACAACGTCTCAAAAGTAGGTCAACCTGCACCATTTTGGCAACTTGTTGATTGTATTTAAGTTTAATTATTAATCTAAATCTTTAAAGTAATTCACTCAAGCATATTCAAAACTATTAATTTATTTGATTTGAGTTAATTTTGTTATTAATTGAATTGAGTTTATTTGTATTCGATTTCTGAAATAAATTCGACTATTTCTTTCTCTCTTGCTCTTGTGTGTGTGACCTATTTTCTGTCTTAGTTCACTCTACAGTCGATTCACACAGAGTTCTTCCATTTGTATATTTTAATCTATCTACGTTAATGACAATTTGTCAAATCTTTTGTTAAAATCCTAGGATAAGCATTTATACAATATAAAATTGTTATGATTTAATTCTAAACTTTATTTCTCAAAACCCTAACCCACGGTCATCTTCCCCCCCGCATAATCTGGCAAAATTGAGGTTGCATTACCGCAACATTTACTTTAACATTTTTTGGTCCTTCGAGCCGGATATGCGGTAAGGGAATGACCTATGGGTGGGAGCGATTGAGTGCATGGTTGAGTGATTGTGCAGCAACCGGCTCCCTGGGGTGGCGAAAAGTTGATTCAGAAACATCACTAATTCGCTCCGAATATCAAGGTGCAGGGAGGGTGAACTATCACCATGCCGCCGACCGTCGATAGCTGCATTCGACTCCAGTTGGATCGTTTCGAGATTCTCCGAGATTGCCTTACGTCTCAATAAGGCAACATCAACCCAGCAGTGTCAACAGATGAGGCCCAAACGCGCCATGAGTTAGTTAACTGAGACCGTCTGGGCTAATTTTTCTGACACGCATGACGCACTCGTCATGAAAATCGACAATCAGACAGACTACGATTACTTCAAGGATAAAATCTTCAAAAAGACTCATGAGATCTATCTGAGTCTTAAATCATCTCTTCGAAGTATTATCTGTAGTGAGCAAAAGGAAGTTGCTCGTCTCCAAGCAGCAGAAGCATCTGCATCAAGATTTTCCGTTGGCAATTCTAGATGCTCTCATCTGCCAAAGATCAGTATCCCGTCTTTCAGTGGCGAGTATGAAGATTGGCAGGCGTTCAAAAATATGTTCACATCTTTGATCATACAAAATACTGAGATTTCCGACGTGGAGTGCCTCCACTTTCTAAAAACTAATGTCAAGGGTCGTGCAGCTCGCACCCTCGCCAATATACGTCTGGAGTCGGACAATTTTGACTCTGCGTGGCAGAAGCTTGCGGACAGATTTGAGAATCGTCGTGTCCTCGTCATGAGCTATGTCGAGGCGATTTTCGCGCTCGAACCAATCAGCAAACCCAGTGCCAGGGCCTACAGTGAATTAATGGATGACATCGCTGTAGCCTTGAATTCACTTAAAGGACTGAATGTCAGAATAAATCAATGGGATCCCTTTTTGGTCTATCATGTCACTCGGCTGTTAGACATCAACACTCAGAAGTCCTGGGAACGGAGTCTCCGGACCTCAACCGCTGTTCCAACGTTCGAAGAGTTGGAAAATTTCATTGAGACTGAAGTGAAAGCTTTGGAAGGAGTGGAAAGTCGGTCACACAGCACCGACACATCATCATCAGTGAAGAATGCTTCAGGTTTGTCCCAAAAGCCTAAGAAAGTTCACGTAGCATCAGCAACAGACAATACTTCAGCATCATTGTTACCTGCAGAGAGTGTCAAGGCTGCATCTCAGTGAGCCATGTGTAAAGGAGATCACCACGTCACGAGATGTTCAGTATTTGCTCAAAGTCCGTCAGAACGGAAATCTTCAGTCATCACAAAGAAAATGTGCTTCAATTGCCTTGGATCGCATATGGCAAAAGAGTGCAAGTGGGCCAAGACGTGCCTCAAGTGTCAGAGGAAGCATCACACACTCCTTCATGACTCTTACCGTTCGCATGAGGTAAATCCAACGCCATCGCGAACTAAGACTGCTTCAACGAGTCAAAATTCGACCTCAGGATCATCCGCTCCAGTCACAAGTCACCACACAGCTTCATCAGTATCCACACCACGTACAGTATTGTTAGCCACTGCTCAAATACGTGTTGTGTCCCCTCACGGCTCAGAAATCATTGCCAGAGCATTGATTGATCAAGGATCAGAGATAACCTTCATCAGCGAGCGTCTCGTCAAGCAACTAGACATGTCACGTTCTCCATCGTCAATTCCACTCATTGGAATCGGCGCAACGAAGTCATCTCACACTAAGGGATGCGTTCAAGTGAAACTGCAGTCATTATTCAACAGAGAGCAGCAATGTTGGGTTTTGGCTCATATCCTGCCAAAATTAACAACAGCACTACCGAGTTTGAAGCCAGCTACAGGAGACTGGCCTCACCTTTCAGGGCTACAGCTAGCCGATCCACACTATCTCGAACCAGGCTCCATTGATCTGCTGCTCGGAGCAGATATCTATGGACAAATCATTCTGGCACGTCTACGCAAGGGAGGGACTCAGACGCCGATAGGAAAATCCTCAATCTTCGGCTGGATTATTTCTGGGCCCACCGCAGCTCCTACAGGCACCTTGAGTGCAAATGTCGATGTTTGCGTCTCTGAGCATAGACTGGATGACCTCTTACAGAAGTTCTTTGAGCAAGAAGACTGCCACGACGTCGCTCTCCAGTCAATTTCCACTGAGAATGAAGAATGTGAAAAGTTTTTCGTTGAAACTCACAAGCGAGAAAATTGTGGGCGTTATTCAGTGCGCCTACCGTTCAAACAGAGCCCGGAAGACTTGGGAAATTCAAAAAACTTGGCCTCTCGCATCCTCATGTCGCTTGAAAGACGCCTTCAAGCCTCACCTGCACCCTCTGAGCTATATCATCAATTCCTGACTGAGTATGAGAATCTTGGGCACATGGAACGAGTCCCTGAAGGGTCCCCGGATCCAATACACAGCTTTTACCTCCCACATCACGGAGTTTTAAGAGAAACGAGTACAACAACCAAATTAAGAGTTGTTTTCAATGGTTCTGCTCGACCCACAAGTGGAAAATCACTCAACGAGATACTTCATGCCGGAAGCAAGTTGCAAATTGATTTGCCTGAGGTCTTGCTATAGTTTCGTCGCTTCCAGTGTGTCGATATGCCGTCGTCAAAAAGGTGTTTTGTAAATGATCCAAACAGATTTTGTTACATTTGTGGTGAATACGTAGTGAAAAAGTTTAGAAATCTATAACAGATTCAGCGAAGAGACATACGTTGATTACTTTAATATAGAGATGACAGCTGTGAACAAACCGTGGGTTCCAAACATTGTGTGTGAGTTGTGTAGTGAACATTTAAGACAGTGGGCGAGCGGTAAACGTAAGCATTTGAAGTATAGTACGCCGATGGTTTGATTGATAAACCGTGAACGCGAACTGAGATGTAATATTTTACCGAATGATTTTGGTTTTGATGGCAAATGGGATAAATTAAAAAAGGATTGATTATTATTTCAGAGAAAAAAGTCATTTTATACCTTCTATTAGTTGGATATAGTTACATGAAATCCTATTAGTTGGATACAGTTAAATAAAATCATTTTTATAAGATATATTCCTTAGATATATGGCTTGAATCCGCGGTTCGGAGGTTGAACATCCAGTTTTAGACATGGTATGGGCATTTCAATCTACGCGAGTTCCGCCTTTAACAAAAATTTAAGTAGTTAAGAAAAATTTTAAATAGAATTTTGAAAAGTTTAGAAATACTAAACTCTATTCCTTGATCTGCTACACTTACTCCTTTTTCAACGATATTGGAATATTTATTCCAAATTTGCAGCTGAAAAATTGCTCCAGTATCCCCTCATCCAGCCCCATTTCCTCTTCGATACACGATAAATCCCATCTAATAGAGATACATGGTTGGGACGCGCCAAAGCGGTTGCTATTCTTTCCCGAGATGAAAAAGTTCAGTCTTGATTCGTCTCTGAGAATTTTTAGCAGTCTTTAGGGAATCTCGCAAAGTCTCTCAACATTTCTCAATTTTGAATTGAGTCGTTTACGCGTCTTTTACAGTCTTTTGGAGTCTAGCTAAAAAGGACGATAGTCTCTCGATCGTCTCCGCAGTCTCTGGATGAGAAAATGACTTGAAGTGAAACTATATAATTCTCCATCACGAGACGGAAGTCCCTCGTCAGGTGACTACCGTCTCTTAATAAAACATCCGACAGGCAAAATGCTGTCACGATAATTCTAAGTCCAACTCGGAAAATTTTTACATTACTTTGGAATTTAGTTTAGTTAGTGAGAATAATTGTGGATGCGGAATGTAACTGAGTTAATTATTAAGTATAATTGTATTTTTATGTATAATTAAATTATCTTACAAAACAAATGTTTCCAATTGTCATTATATTCTGGGACGTATATATGTAGCGGGGATAGACGCTAACAATAATTTAATATCTGACTCCATAATTGCACAGTACACTGATTTATTTATATGATACAATGGGTGTACACATGTGCTGTCGAGCTGGGTCCACGGGTGACGTAAGACTGTCGATCAGTCAATGCGCAGCCGAATATCGAACGACTGTGTGCGCGTGTATGTGTGGCGTTGCCGCCACATATATATGTAGAAATATAAATTATTACTTCGAATCTTCGGATAGAATAAATAAAATTTTGAACGAATTTTCTTGAAATATATGCAGCGTATTTATTCCAATTCTTTCAGGTTTACTGGATCAATTACATATGACGATGATACATTTTCGGAAACTATTTTTACATAAAGCAAACAAAAGTCAAGTTTGAGACACTTATAGCGATAGCTCTGTCTGTGACGATACATTCATTAACATGTGTGACGTCGATATCCGGAACGATAAATCGTGGTGTGACTTCGCATTTTTTTAGTATTACAAAATATCGTGCACCACATTCAATTTTACAAAGTCGAAAACCACATTCACAATCGTTAATCTTTACAAAGCAATGGATTAGACCATGTTTATTTTCATTATTTTCTCGGTAACTCACAAATTTTGAATTACGTTCTGTAGTTTTCCGATACATTTCTGAAGTATATAAAAATCCAGCTTTCATGAATCGAGAAAAAATTCTTATATTACTTCCATCGAGATTGGCTGTCCTTAAAGTACGTTCCACGATGTTAGGTAATCGCGCTATTTTTTTATAAATGCCTATGACCTGCATATCACCTCCGATTGGATAAAGTCTGTACTTTTTTTTTGCCTCATGAAAATTACAAAAATCCGCTGCAATCGAATCCTCTGCCAGTAATTTTTTTTTTTTTATTCAGGGAGATTCATAAAAATTGACAAGCCAGAACAAATTTGTAGATGGGCAAATCGTGTCTCTGAAATTAAAGTTCTTAAGTCGCCATTTAAATTTTCAAATGGACAACAAGACCACCCAGAGACGCCCAAAATCGCGAACCGTTTGTGACAAATGCATTGGATTATGAACATTAGAAGTCATGTGTTGCCTACCGTAAAAATCTGAGAACCTGATGCAAATTCAACCAGAAGATTTTCAGCGACTGTTAAATTTGCCACGAATATACTGCTTTGATACATCACATATATAGCATAGACTAGTCATCGATAATGGTGGAAGTATTCTGGCTGCATAATGGAGTGCAAAATCGGTAAAGAATAGTAGAAAAACCCTGTTTTCAATTCAGAAGCTTTAAAATAATTGATATGATCACAGATCGATCTTGGCAACCTTGCAGTAGAATCCGGCGGAGTCATATTATTTAATTTCTTATCCAACAACTGCAACGAATCGCGATAGAGACCAACTTTCATCGGAAAACTGAGGCGAAAACCACAAAAGTAACAGTGCTTTGACAACACCCAAGAAAATACAGCGCATTAGATCTACAACTGTAGTACGAATGTAATCAGGAACAAATGTGCCAATCGCACTTGGACCTTTCACGCTAAGCACTGCCTCATTCCCAACTACAGCTTCTTCGGCAAATCTATTTGTTTCCTCCTGTGTTCAAAGTCGCAAATTCAACCGAAAAGGATAAATCCGTACAGTATGAGTGTCATCGATTCTCTCTGTGCGAACAAGACATTTCTGGCAGCCGTACACAGCGTTAAACTGCTTCATATTCAAGGAAAGTGCTTTCGCAGGTAAATCGCATGTTCCACAGATTACAGTAGCTTTAACTCGTAACGCATTTCGATTCGGTATTTCAAGGTTGACGCCGTGCTTGAGTTGTAATAGCTCGTCTGAAATAGAACTCAAATATAACTCAGGTGTAGGCTTGCTTGCACCGAACCATAAGCCTGCTAATATTACATTGTCTTTCCTAAATCGCTCGCTGTATGGTAGTTCATTTATTGCAAGATAAAAAGGCCATATTTGATACCTAGACGACTTAAATAGAGACATGCCATCCGTGTTTCACATGAATGAAATGTTATTGCGATCTTACAGAAAACCAGATGGATTTGACAGTTCTTTGTAAACATTACCATCGTAAATGTCTTCGAAATCTTCCTCCTTATGTTTTCTCTTATTAAATCGGCTTTTCAGTTTTTCTATAAAACCCGGTCTTTTATACAATGTGCTTAACTGATAAATTATTGGAATTTCAAGAAAACAATTTGATGAGGTATCTCGTGGGCAGTTATTACAAGTCATGAATTCCTCTAAGTGACAGAAACATAATGAGCAGTAAAAGTGGCGTTTAAGTGGAAATTCATAATCCTCAAAGACTTTTTCAAATAAGTAAAGCGATGCTTTACAAAAGTTCGGTTCAGGACAGTGTAAACGAATGAGTTTTAAAAGCGCGCTCAGACAAGCACCTGTAATCTTAAATCGCAAGGCAAACGATAAAATCATGATTAAACTATCTCCTACTGTTAATGAGGATCCCTGAAAGAGATCTTTCTGAAGGTCATCTTCATCATCATCCTGAGGAGGTATAGCATTCCCGACGTTCTGATTTTGTGGATTATTATCGTCGCTGATAGCATCAAAAAATTCTTCATCTTCTTCTTCATTATCAGTCTCAGCATCGGATTGCAACGCTTCATCCTCTGCCTCACACTGCAAATCTCTATCTTCAGCCTTAGGTTCATATTCTGCATCACTATGAGTATCCTGTTCGTTCACATCATCTGCATTCGGTGCAATATCTGCGTCGCTGTCATTGTGGTGAATAACATGAGATGAAATATTTCAGGATACAAAAAATAATGACCAATAAAATGTTGAGGAAAATCCTAAAGCTTATCTTCCAGATCGACGAAGGTCTTAACACCCAACAGTTGGTTACATTGCCACACTGGAAACTTCCCCAATTTGAAAAGGTATCACAAAAATTCAACATTTTGGGGCATCATTTTCTTATATAATTAAAACGTTTACTTTTACTACAGATCGAACTAATGATGAAAAAAGTGGTGTGTGGGTGGATGCTGCAGATATTGAGTACTTAACAACCTCGCATGCCGACAACCCCAATAAAATGTTGGGGAAAATCCTAAAGCTTATCTTGGGTTCTGCCAACATCCACAAATACAGTGCATTAGGAACGGTTAATAAACCACCAATTTATTATGCTGTGCGCCAAGCAGCTATTTGTAAGAGAATCTTGCATATTATTTTCTATGTAAATTAATACGATCCAAGACTTGAAAAACGAAATTTATCTGCAGCATATGTCGAGAAAAAAACGCAGCAGAAAATAAAGAAAGCCAACCGCGTAATAAATTTAATGTGTGGAGCTGCTGCGCAAGTTATCAAAAAGAAAACTGATTTGGAGAAAACCTGCAAACTATCTCAACTTAACATAGAAAAAAAGAGCAATGACAATAAAATATCATTAGGAAAAGCTGATTCTATGAAATCCATTGACGAGTGTCAAGCACATCATGAGCAAGATAAATACGATGACGGTATGCCTCCTCGCACCAGGTCACCGTCAATATCGCCATTCAAATTTTCAACTGGGGAGAACAGTTATAATGTTAGAATGAATATCCAAAAAAAAAACGATGATTGTACAGCGAAGAGTACAGAACAGCCAGCATATTCACTACCAGATGCCAATGCATTGCAAGTTCCAGCGACCAATTCATTACGGTCATCTGCATTAGAACAACAGCCTGCATCCCAAATTTATCAATCAACAGAAGTTAGTCCAACTGTTCTTGAAAGTAACTCACTTGAAAATACGACGAAAAAAGCAGCAACAACTTTGCCTCAGGAAACAGGGTCTGTGACGGCAGTTCAACCGTGCCCCCAGGGTCAAATTCCCGAGACAAAAATTAGAGAATTTCTGTATGCTCTAGTCGAAATATTACACTCTACACGAATTGAGTTTACTTTTAAAATTGGTCGATAATTCCCCAGACACTGGGAGATCTGATGAATATTTAAGGTTAGGTGAGCATCTGTGGTTTAAATCCCAACAATCGACCAATTGAATCATGCGGATTAAAATTCACTTCATGATTACACTCAATTTCACTGCACAAAGTGTTGTTATTTTCTTGCAATTGTATTTTTATACCCAAATCATTTACTACTCGTTTTAAATATTCCTCAATATCATCAATTTTATAACTTCCTGTAGGAATAGTTACTACATGCTTGCCCACGTGAAACTTGTCGCTACCAATATCAATATTTGGGCTCGAATTAAATGTCAGCAACTCCACTAACCCTACTGTATAATTTTTCGATGGAGATAACTCAATGGGTGGGAAATAATTAGCCGCCAGCGTGAAGGTTTTCCCCGATAAAGTGTATGTGAACGACTCAGACATGTTTGCGATACTGACTGAATTTTTTATTGTACAGCTCAATTTATAGTTTATTACAGAGAAACATGAGACATAAATGTACGCAAATTACAGTGTTGAATTGTTGATATCGCTTATGATTAAACTTGATAGTGCTACCAACACCGAAAAATTCAATTAAATCTTCAGGTGGGCGGACATCTCCAAAATCATCAAAGTATGTAATCTTTCGTCCACATTTTCTGTATGCAACCCAATGTGTACCCGGTCCATCCTTATCATCCAGGTTGACAATGGCCGCTTCGCTCCTCATTGGACCGGATTTTGGTAACTGGTTTCTCATGTAAACACCTCTGAAATTGGGTATCTCGAAGATTTTAGCATACTTCAAAATATCACCGTTTGTCAGAGCTCGATGTGGTAGCATTCCTAGTTTTTTGGATAAAGTTGTATATGAAGTCCTAAACCTGCTCGATATGGCTTCAAATGGAGTCCTTTGCCTGAGGCTATCACCTCTATCGTCTTGTTGTGCCGCTTCGCTTGAGTGAGTCCATATTTCGCGGCGCTGGCAGCGTTGATGGCTTTAGCAATTCCAGCAGCACCACCCGCTAGGGTGGCTCCTGTTGCACTTGAACTAGTTAATAGTGGAATGAGGAACGCTGGCAGGAACTCTCCAATTTTCGTGGGCACTGGAATGACTCCCGGAATCCATATCTTCTTTCGTCCATTAACCGCCTTTTTTCTCTTACCAACACCTTTACGACGTTTCGTCTTCGGTTGACCAATGCTCATACCAATTTTAGATTTGGCCTTCATGATGCCTGCAATGCTCAATGCCGCGGCTCGTTCACCCAGACTCGAATCATTAGCTATAACCCGCCTCCAGGCTGCCTTAGCAAGAGTCTCATCGGTTTTGTTCCGAGCGACGATGTTGTCCTGATCCTTAGAATACGCCATGTCATGTTTTCTGCAGGCTGCGTCTTTTTCTTTGGATAGCAACTGTTCACAATCATGGTTAAAGTTCAACTGATTCGCTTGGTGTATAAATATCCAGTATATACCCATCCGATCACCAGTCATGCGCGAAGCATTAAATCAATCACAACCATGGAGTTCAAAAAGCAGAAAACGCGGCTACCAATCATTAATTTTAATCGATTTCGATCGAGAACTCCTACCCGAAAGTGTGCGCGCAGTAATCCGCGGACCATCGAATTGTGGAAAGACGAATGTGCTCTTAGCCCTACTTATGGACCCGAATAGTTTACGTTCCGAGAATGTGTTAATATATTCCAAGTCACTGAATCAACCTAAGTATCGATTCTTACAACAGCTGCTTGAAACTGCAGGATGCATTGGATACTTTAAATTCGGCGAGCATAAAGAAGTTTGAACTCAAAGACACAAAACTCTACTCAATCATAATCTTTGATGATGTTGCTTGCGAAAAACAAGATAATATGAGAGCCTTCTTCTGCATGGGGAGACATCGTAACGTGGATTGCTTTATCTGTGCCAAACGTATGTTCGCGTACCGAAACGGTTTATCAAAGCACACTCGCACACGTTTAAGTTCAATTATCCTCACATCTTCATCAAAAGCGGTGCAACTAGAAAAATTGAGTTTGTTGATGTAACTCTTAGCTCCATATCTTCCTTCCCAATGCGTTACAATCTGGACATCGTCGTATTATGCAAACGAATGCTAGAGGTAGTGACATACTCATCCCAAACTGTCTTGGCATCGTTATTATCATCTTCCGAAACACATTCATCGTTTAGTTTAGAATAAAATGCTTCCTGTTTAGGCAACTTGGCTTCATTAAGTTTTTCAAGATTGTCGACGTACTCATATGGAAATACTTCTCTTCTAGTCACTAATTTAAACTGATTCGCATAGTGTCTCATGTAATATTTTTGTCATCATTACTGAGATATGAGGCTAACTTTACTGTACTCGAATCCATGAAGCGAACAGAGTCAATGAATCGCAATCTAACTTTTTTTATTTCTTCAAATTTTTTCGTGAAACCGATATATTTTGCTTTATTTACCGGTAAAAGCTTCAAAGGACCCTTGAATTCTTTCGCTAAGGATTTAATGAGGAAATGTGAATCATACTCAGATAGGTTGTGGAAAATAACCGGAATGATGTAGGATGGTTGATAATTTAAATTGCATGAATTATGCGCAGGACCTCGATATTTCCCCGTGAAATGACAGTGATCATAAATTTTATCATTATTCACAATGATTTTTTCACAAATATGGCAAACATCAGCAGCATTATGAAACTCCTGCTCTTCCGGAGGCAACGGATTCATAGGAAGCGGATTTTCAAGTTAATTTTTAAGCTCCTGAGCAAGGTTTCGCATCTGTTGTATAAACCATGTAATACAATTGGGTGAACGGTTTAATTCAAACTTTGATAGTGTATCATTGAAACTACTCTTTTGATAAAAGGCAATGCTATGTGGAACATGCTTTTGCTTTTGGTCGGCTTCAGATTCTAAGATGCATTCTAAATCAGCATACACGACAATAGGAACTGGAACTTTTATATTTATAATTGTTAAATCGCAGAATATTATCATTAATCGGTAATTCCATTCGAATATTATTGTTTTTAGCGCAGTCTAATTTTTGGTTCGCGAAAGATTTCTAACTTTTAAAATGGCAGAGGCAGCTTCCACACAAGAGTTACTTATTTTTCGATTTTGTAATTTGACTCACTATCAATCGTGATAAATCTCGTATGAGTGTGAAATGAAAAATTGGTCGATAATTCTTCAGGGTGTTTGCGTTGGAATTATTGACATCCTCATCATTATCAGTATCATTTTCATCATCATCATCATCATTATTACAATCATTTTCATACTCTGCAGCGCTCTGATCAGTTTCAATCATCAATAAGTGAATGGTAGGTTTATCAGAATTAAAATTATGACTTAAATGTAGGGGTACTATAATGCTCTCGACCTCCATTCTATTATCTTTTTTCGAAATTTCGGTCTCGATCCCGTAGACGTTGATGGCTAAATTGTTCAACTTTTCAAATTTGACAATGTCTTTTAGTGCCATTGGAAATTTAATACCTTGATAATTTAGAATGCGGTTGAAGTGCGGATAGTAAGATGTCTCACAGGCATGATGATGGGTCACCGGATGCAGCGCAGCAGTCACACACCGAAGAAAGCAATATTCATCGTTATTTTGCAAGTTTAACACTGCTTTTTTCAGCCCAATGTCTCTTGGTACTTTGACGAACGTTGATAAACCGCCTTGGAGTGGATTATGGATGATTGGAAATGTTGATCATAATGTTGAGCAACTCAATCAAACTCCATCCAGAATCCTTATGCTAAAATTCTTCGATTTTTTGCAGCAGCGGACTCAAAATATTCTCATTGTACCACTCATTGAGCTCTGTTGTAGCCTGAACTTCAGCATGAACTCAGCACTTTTAGTAGAAAATGTTTTGACTTCTTCGATCACTTCTTCGCATTTCACATTTTCGAACTTGCAGGATGATATTGTGTTCACTTTGATGCATCTTTGTTCGCGTAGTGTGTTTTGAATTTTTCGTAAAATTATGTTTTTTGCAACATTCAAGAATATGTCTACATCCTTGTACCCACGGTTCACTACACAACCCGTGTTGATGTTATAGTTAAAGGCACTTTTCATATTCTGCCACTGCAAGGGTTGGTTTGAAGATTCCGAAGCACCACCAGTCACGACACGATCTATACTAGCTTCACAAAGTTTGTTATACTACTATTAATATGAATGGAGAAGGGCAACACTTGGTTGAATACAATTTCTAAAGCCGGTTGGCAGATTCGGCATCAAAAACACACTATTAAAAGTTTGAATATTATTTTCAATAATGCTGCACCACTTTGCGATTTCACTTTCGCGATATTCAAAAGTTTTAAACACATCTAAAGTTGAAATTCTGTTATATGCAGATGCAACATCTGCTACAATCTCTCGAAAATCTTTCAGATCCATTTTCTCGAGGCACTGATTTAAATATATACACATGCACTAGTTAAGTATTTGCGAGAGAATGAGCCACTTGCTACATACCCATGGAGCGCGTCTGCGGTGGGGCTGCAGGTGAAAACCGGATTTGAGAGGATCTGCGCATGCGCATCACTCTCTAAAACCACGCTCAAAATCAGACTATCTGTGTCTATTGTTCAGGGTCTAGGAATAACTTTTCTACCTGAACTAAAACCGGTTTTCTTTAGCCGGAAACAGATTATTAATGCTTATAACTTTCACTTTCTAAGAATAATTTTTCAATGTACCAAAATTGGTTTTTCTGCACCGGAAAAACAGATTATTGAGATCTATTACTCTCACTTTCTGAGAATAATTTTTCAATGTACCGAAACTAGTTTTTCTACATTAAAAATCATACTATCGATGTCTATTGTTTCCAGGATTTAAAAATAACTTTTCTACATATGCTGACAGCGGTTTTTCCTTACACCCAGTTTTCCAGCTTGGAAATTAACCTTTGAACATCTATTATTTTTACAGTCGAAAAATAGCCTGGCGACATAACCATGATTTTATTGTAAATTTTATTCGTTTAAATAAAATATTAATTGGTATTTCTTTCGTTTATTACCTAGAAAAAAAATGGAATTAATCATACCCAGAAAGCCGCCATCTTAATTTCCAGTATAGTTTTGATTGCACACCGGTGGCACCATCTACTGTTTAGGACGTCAAGAGCACTCTGCTCGCAGATAGAGTTTGTATTGTTTATAATAGATTTTCGGATTATGAACAATCGCAACATTGTTTATTAGTATAATTCTAATGCATGGGTTAAGTTAAATGTATAATTGAGCTGACAAATTATGTTGTGATTATACTGTTATGGGTTCTTGCAGTACACCTGACGCACCATCTGCCGGTTGAGAGCGGAGTCACTACCAAAATATAAACAAATCGTTTAGAGTAAACTTTTTTTATCGCATTAGTTTAAGTTATCAAAACACCTGCAATATGCATTGTTTTGATGCTTTTGTTTAGATATTTTGAAAAATTTGCATCCATTGGTTATTGACTTTGTAAACACCAGATCAATGCGCGCTCTCGAGGAAAACTATCTAACTATCGGAGCTGATTTGTAAACACCAGATCGATGCGCGCTCTCCAGGGAAACTATATGACTAGAGATAAGCTGATTTGTACACACGATCGATGCGCACCCTTCCGGAAAATTGCGCATTCCAGAAGAAAAATAGCAAGTGCAAATGCATCGTCACATCCTGCGTGACCATGGCTTCAACCAATCCGAATTCAGTTTTTATATTTACCTTCTTTCCTCATCCCCTCTCGGTGGAGCACTGACTTGGTCATTTACCTGTTAAAGCCAACTCGGTCATTCACCTGCCACCTTGACTTATAGTGTCTGTGTCGTGTCCGTTTGAAAATTTTTTTCAATTTTAATATCCGTAGCTTCAAAGTAAGTATAGAAAAATTCGGTCTCTCCATTCTACAGATGGAAACAATCGGCTACATTATCCCGCACCAGTGGTTGGAAGGGTCATCCTGGACTGCGGTGCGTGAGATCATCCAGGAGCAGATTTGCGCCGACGAGGAGGGCGGCCAGGAAATCAACGGCGCCATCTTTACCATTGAGGGTTTGACAACTGTGCTTCGGGTGCAAAACTCGCGGTTGTCCTGGTGGTTCGCCATTCCAGGGGCCATATGTCCACCAACACCGGCCAACTACACTTTCCACGACAACCTCCTCGTGGAAATGTGGCCCGATGTGGAGCACCAGTGGCTTCAGGGGCTCAGTCAGGAGGAGCAGGCACGCTACCGGGAGGACCTCAACACCGCAAACGAGCGGCGGCAGCGTGCTGAGCAGCAGCGTCACCGGTGGGCTCAAGAGAAAAGCATCCTGCTGAGCCTCGTCCAGCGAGCCCGCAGCACACTGAACCGTGCCGCACGACGTCTATGGGTTAGGAAGCGGCGGATAACCCGCCTTCACTAAGCTCTCCACAGGGTGCGGTGCGATTGGATCCAGAGCGCCGGCGGAAATTTCGATCAGGACGAGCTTGAAATAATTTGAGATTTTATCGGAGATCCTCCATCAGGTGAAGAAAGTGCTTTAGAGGAGGATTAAAATATTAAATAAAAAGCTGTAAATAAAATTTGTTTATCTTTTCACGCCCTCACCCCCTTCTATCCGTATCTTCATCCAACTTTCCTTCATTGATCACTTTTTCTAATTAATCTTCCCAATTTACACATAACCTAACCTCCCCATATGCTACTATCCAATTCTAGAACCATACTGTCGGTAATAGAGGCTCCATCTCTACTGATAACGCCCACTTTCAGCGGTCGGTAATCTAGAACCTTAGATTATCAACTCGTCTACAGACGGCAACTGTATAAGCTCAAAGTCGATACTAATATTCAACACTGTCGGTAACCCTATCAGCTCGAATACCCTAAAAATAAGACATTTACCTCCGATGCCGGTATTGCAGATCAGGCTGCACTTAGCAGCAAATCTGTTTTACCAGGGTCAGGCTCCCCCCTGATACACTACTGATTTCATCGTTTCTTCTGCTGTCTCCACAAAATATAGACATAAATCTGCGAGTTGCACGATAAATAGACATAAAATGAAGAAACATGATACAATACCGCCCGCATGTTCGTGAATATGTGCCTTGTAACTGCTTGATACAGAATCGGTAGAACTTACAATTCTGCCGGACAAATGCTGAGGGACGATGGGCGGGAGTCCGTTGCTGTCGGAGTACCATCCCCGTCCATCACGATCGACGTACGTGGCAACCCAGTGCTGTCCTGGTTTAGCGATGCCATCGGTATTAACAACTATTGCAATCGGTTTCGTCAACACCCGCGGGACCCTGTCGGCTGGATAAACGCCTGTTGTATGATTCGGTATATATCGAAGTGCTTCCAAAATTTGCAGGGTATTCATGATATGTGTTGCAGCGATGAAAAGCCCTAAGTTGCGGTTCGATTGCTGGATTATAATCTTCACCAAAGAGCCCACCACTCTGATGTTTATTTCACCAGTTTGTCAATTTAATAGCGTTGGATAGTGCACAGGTTGTCTTTTTGTCATTTGAGCTATGTATATAGCATACCACTGCACTTGAAGTAAACTTAACGAATGGTGACATTCGTCGATTCCTTCGAGATTTATAATTTCTCGTGATAATATTTCTTCCAGTAGGTGCACTTTTATCATACCCCGCGATGCGATTACTCCGGAAATTTTTACAGCCTCTTGAATATTCTTGATTACTACGTTCCATGATGTTCCTTCTTGAATCCATTTTATTCCATGACGGTTTTTCGTCAACCACTCACATTCACGACGTTTTTCATACGATAGCTTGCTTAAAGGATACGGTGGGGATACGATGACCAAAAATTTTAGGATTGTGCTCACCTGTATCAGCACTCATTCAGCACACTTCTTTAAGTATTAATTTATTTTCATTATCTCTAAAGCCTTAAATGTCCACAATAACACGCATATTACAAAATTTCATCTCCTTGTCTAACAATGTGCACTATGCGGACTCCAATTTAGAACTGATGTCTTACATGGAATGATAAATATGACTTCCCGGCAAAATCTACTACTACTTGTCGTGATATCGTCGTCTATCTCAAGTATGTTATCGTATTCAGCGTACATTATACAGTATTGTTGCATCTAGCGAGTCTTCGAAACGTACTTCCAGTCGCGCACTACCATGTCTAATTAAATTCCAATGGCTGCTACTGTTTGCAGATAAATCAAGCGTTAAATCGAATGCGAACAAACAGTAGCCTTGAGGATAGTCCTCACGATCAATGTTGTTACCTTCATTGAGAAAATGAATACCTGATCCGGAAAATAATGTGTGGTATGCATCAATATACAGATTTTTATTGTTGGAATCTCGTTGAAGCGGTTTGGATAGAACCTGGTGCCCGTCCACATACAATGAAATGTGATTGATTTTCTAATTTTGAAAATTAAATGAAGTACGTTTTCGGTCACCGTTGGAAGCTTTATTATCGACAAGCCCAAAGATTATACGTTTAGGTAGTTGCCCAAGACTAATATTATCAATTGTTTCGCTACGTACTCCTAAATGTATTGAAACAGCTTTGACTTCTACGTGTGTCATAGGATATTTCGCTGTGGTTTTTGACAACATACGTATATGGGCAAGTTACACGCTGGGTGATATTTTTGTAGGACGCGTTAGTAATGATGCCTCAAGTACGTTGATTCTGTAACCCAGATCTGAATTATGCATGAGACAGAAAGCGTCACGCGAGCGTACTAAACGTAAGCGAGTTTAGACGCCATTAAGCAGAAATCTTTCTTGATTGAATATATCACAATATAGATGTCCCATCATATCAACAGTTTTTCCAGATGTGAACATTTCACGACGTTTCTTGAGTCCAACATTGGCATTGGTGATTGTATCCATTTGACCCGGTGTATCATCATACCAGAGTACACTCGTGAGATATGAATCTTTGGCAGCAGGACCATAATTTAACAGTGTTTCAATGTAAGCCCTGTACGCGTAAGCATTATTTGGCGGTGTCACAAGTTTTTGATTGAGAAACACATCTATCTGATTAAACATAGAATGCATGAAATTATTGATTGGTGCAGGTCCTACACTAGGTGGTGGTGGTGGGTGTGACGATGTTGATGCCGAAGTTGGATTGTTTTTAGGTTGTATAGTAACACTTAAGCTTAGCATGGTGTGTGCTAAGTCAATGTACTCTTCACCGAGGCCTTGAACAACGAATTCGATGGGTGAATCATCTGTCAGTGATGATATGGACTTGTAGTAAACCCAATTAGAACTTTCAATTGTAGTTTGTGCTGGAGGCAACGTAAATAATTCTGTTTCTGATTTCATACACTCGCCCGAGTGTGTATGCAAGAACGCCATTTTTAGTTGTTAAATATGTCACCTACACTCCGAAGTTTCTTTCTCCCTACTTTCTTACGCGATGATGTTTGACGTTTATTCGTCCTATTCTTCGTCCTTCTCTTATTCACAGCAGCACTTTTTTCGTTCTTCTTTTTTGGTTTTTTAACACGTCGCTTCTTCACACCAGTGGTGTTTACAAAGCCGCGATCACCAGTAAAGTGAGAGTCAGATATCAATTGTCCTGGTATATATCCTGATCCGCTCATCATCGCATCTATTTTGAAAAAAATATATTTTTCCTCGGCCTTGCGTTTTAGATCTTTAGTTCATTCACGTACCCTGGTATGGAATGATTCTTTCATCGGTATGTCCCGGTCCACAATATCTGAAGCTATGTTGACACCAGTTCGTAGCATTTCACGTCCAACTGCTTTGGCTTCTGTTTTTAGCAAGTAGCAAACCGCCCAAAAATTTTCCGATCCCATGACCCCGTTGATTCGGCGTACCAATATAGACTGATTCCTCCGTATCCACCACGTCCAAATCCAACTTGATCGTTATACTCATCGTAATATGTTGTGTAGTAATCAGCCATCTTGATAACACATTTATCCAATACGTTTAAATTGTAGTGTCACTGTTAATGTTCCGCGATCGAATGGCACAGTGTGACTAAATTCATTTCTTATGTCGATTTCAATTGTTTGAAATTCACGTCGTAATAGTGGAATAAATCGGGGTGATGAAAAAGTTTTTATCCTGACACTACCATAAGAATAATAATTATCCAGCTCGAGAGGTACAACTCGAAGTAACGGTGTTTGAACATCACCTGTGACATAACTTTCACAAATATCTGAATAAATATATATGCTTGATGGGATGCTTGCTGACAACGATGCAGGATGCTCAGCTCTGTATGAAGAGGGTTCGGGAGGATAGCTTATATGTTCTATGGCTGTAGTGGTAGTGTAAACTCCAGGCAAAGATTCAGGATGTTCACTTCTATACTGAGAGGGAGAGGGTTTAAGAGGTATATGATCTGTAGTAGTACGATATCCTAATATTTTTTTAAGAGCTGGTGAAAGTTGTAGATTGTGTGGTACATCTGGGCAATTTTCACAAACGATCTCACCGTAGACAAATCCACCATTTGTTGTGCTAAGCTCTACATGCTTCTCCATAAACGGCAACGAGTTAATCAAATTTATTACGTCGTTTATAAATACCTGGCTCAATCCCGCTACGGTCAACGCATAAATATTCCCCATTTTTATCATTTTCAACTATAGGTGTACTTATTTTCATCATCAAGAGGAATGTGTAAAAATGTCATTGGAATGTGTATTTCGGCTAGGGATACTTCCCACTCACCATCTAGTCGTAGTGATGACGGCAATTGTGTAGTAAAATGGGAGGTTGTGTTTTCGGGAAAAAATTTTATACTGCTGTTGCTAGGCAGTACTATGTTATAGTGATTTCTATCGGCCATTTTCTGAATTATTTCACCTCGATACGGTTTATTTTTGGATGTATTTGTACACGCACCAATTCTTCTTCATTAAAAACACCGTCAATTTTTTCCCCGCTTAAATCACTGAGTATATAAGTTGGTGGTTGACGATACGTCAAAACGTGATCAATTTTAAAAACCTCTTTACTCCATCCACCCTCATAACCTTTTACAAAGACAGCTTTATTGCTACTAATTCTCACAAGGTCTCCACATTGATATTTAGGTTTACGTTAATTTTTACTACCATAGCGGCGTTCTAAATTATCGAAATCTAAATGTGCGTTTTTATGAGAAAAATTACAAACCTCGAACTTGGTTCCATTTAGTATGATTATGAGCATCACCATCATTGATAATACATCAATATAAGGTTTAGAACGTGTATGTGTAAAATAACGCCAGATCCGTTCTTTAAGCGTGCGATTGAATCTTTCAACCACAGCTGCTTCCACGTCAGGATTCCCGAGTAAAAATTATCAGACGCCCAGTCAGGCGCGGCTAGAGACACAGCTCTCTTATAGGAATACACGCGTGCTACAGCACTACGTACCGCACCTTTGACGCCCTTATCGGGTTATTTACAGGTGAGGCACGGTCATGTATGTGACTTAGGTATAGGCCACACGGCTGACACACTCGAAGAGACGGGCGTACGCAGTTTCCACCACTGCACGGCATACATGTAACGCCTCTTGATTCCAGCAGCTAATGTATGAAGGTGCTGAGCCCGCGCTGGACTCGTAATGTAAAGTGACAGAATTTTTCTAACTCCAGGCGCGGACTTAGAAGAATTCCCGAGTCAAAAATTTTTTCCAAGTCCGCGCTCAGGCTTAGAAAAATTCCCCGAGTCAGAATATTTTTCTAAGTCCGAGCGCGGACTTGGAAAAATTTCGCATACGGAAATAAATTTCAAAAGTCGGGCATATAGACTTAGAAAATATAAATTATATTTTTCTCGGCGAAGTTATATATATGTGGCGGCAACGCCACACATACACGCGCACACAGTCGTTCGATATTCGACTGCGCATTGCAAGTGCAGTTTTCACCCAAAAAGTGCTGTTACCACGCGTAAAAATCGCCGCGCCACGAGGCAATATCTATCGGTCTACGGTCGAAAAATAAATTCCTCAGCGGATTATCTCGGCGCGCGCGTGTGTTTACGTTTTTCTTTGTCGCCTAGCGAACACTCAGTGTCGCCCAACGCAGTGTGTGAGTGTGTACGTGCCCAATAGACAGCCTAGTGCCGCGTTGAGTGTACGTGCACTCGAGTGAAACAGACACTAACTCAACTCACACGTGTGCGACAAAGACTGCGCTATGCCTGATCGTGAAGAAGAGTTCCAAGACGCCAAGCCACCTGCAGCAGCTACAGTCGCGTCTATCAAAGCTCCACTTTGACACGGGCATGTGGGCCTGTGAACGCGATTCTCGACCTGAAATTCCCCAGCACGATCACTGTGGTGGGCGGGTTCCTCGGTACAATCAACTTCTACCGCAAGTTCATCAAGAACGCAGCCGAGATACTCGCGCCTCTCAACAAGTTATTGGAGGGTCCAGATGTCAAAGGCACTACCCCGGTGCATTGCTGAGCGCCCAGGACGTTGCGCTGCATCGGTGAAGTTGAAGAGACACCCCCGCGAGTGCATTCAACGTGCAATAAGTGCAGTTTTCACCCACAAAGTGCTGTTACCACGCGTAAAAATCGCCGCGCCACGAGGCAATATCGATCGGCCTACGGTCGAAAAATAAATTCCTCAGCGGATTATCTCGGCGCGCGCGTGTGTTTACGTTTTTTAAAAATCGCCGCGCCACGAGGCAATATCGATCGGCCTACGGTCGAAAAATAAATTCCTCAGCGGATTATCTCGGCGCGCGCGTGTGTTTACGTTTTTTTTTGTCGCCTAGCGAACACTCAGTGTCGCCCAACGCAGTGCACTCGAGTGAAACAGACACTAACTCAACTCACACGTGCGCAACATAGACTGCACTATGCCCGACCGTGAAGAAGAGTTCCAAGACGCCAAGCCACCTGCAGCAACTACAGTCGCGTCTATCAAAGCTCCACTTTTTGACACGGTGTGTACGTGCCCAATAGACAGCCTAGTGCCGCGTTGAGTGTACGTGCACTCGAGTGAAACAGACACTAACTCAACTCACACGTGTGCGACAAAGACTGCGATATGCCCGACCGTAAAGAAGAGTTCCAAGACGCCAAGCCACCTGCATCAACTACAGTCGCGTCTATGAAAGCTCCACTTTTTGACACGGGGCATGTGGGCCTGTGGTTCTCCCAGCTGGAACAGCAGTTTGGGATTTATGGCATCGTCGAGGAGCGCACAAAATTC
>MVJL01005849.1:0-27927 GCA_002156465.1 Macrocentrus cingulum | reverse complement strand
TATCCGTTCGGTCCTATGGGTCGCTATTTCGGTACCTCAAATATTTTACTAAAAAGGGGTGGGGGTTAATTTGATTGGTGAATATAATTATATAATGGTAAGTAATTATTCTCATTAATAAATAAATAAATACATGTATCAGCTTCAAATTTATTTTACTTCGATGTAGGGGGGGGGGGGGGGGCAAAACGGGATACTCATTTACCCGGGATTCCCTATCCCGTTTTGCCCCCCCCCCCTTCCTCTACATATAAAAAATATTACAAAATAAAGATATTATAAAACAATCGTTGCAATAAATTTGTTGAAATTGTTAATGCGCTATTTACAGGCTTTTTTAGTTTGATCATTTGCCAACTGTCGTGTCAATTTACGTTTTCCGGTTTTGTTATTGGATTCCTTCGACGCTAGGTATGCCCGTTTGTGGTTTATAAATTTATTAATTGCGCTATTGAATGTTGAACGTTTAATTAATTTTGTCCTCCCATCGTTGATTCGATCTGGAAAAAAAAATATTGTATGAAAGGTTAATAAAGTAAATTTATATTATATCATGGAAGGTTAATAAAGTAAATTTATATATACATACTGAACAACGCATCGAGCAATTTTTTATTCATTGCCGGACGAGAAGATCTTAAACCGGTAGCTGATACTTTTATCAGGTCCGATCCATATATTTTGATCAATGCTTGAGTGACGAAATTTTTCCACTTTCCAGTCCGCTCCAATTTTAATATTAATGCTGCGTGCAGTCCTTTGGGTAGAAAAAAACCACAATCGTTTTCAATTTCAACCTAACAGCAAAATAATTTATATATTGTTTAAAATCATTAAACAAATTTTTTAATAAGATACTTTGCGTTTCGCTTACCATAGCTTCAGTAGACTTGGTGAAATATTCGTCAATCTGTAATAGAGTGATCAGAGAAATTGTTATTAAATTTACTCATATGATAAAAATACATAACAAATTATGTACGTGATCTTGATTGTAATTTCTTTTACCTCAGTATTTCCATTATCAGGAGGCAGCCATTTATTATTAAAGTGATCACGGACAGTCCCATAAACAAGCTTGAGGAAGGAGATATCTCGTGAGGTTACTGCGAAAATTTTGTAGGAAATAAGTGACATTTCTATTTATAAATTTATCTAAAAGACTTACTTTTGTCGACATCCAAGCGAGAAATAGCTTCTCGTATCTCCGGCTGATAGTTTGAGCCGTAAGAACTCTCGCTACTAGTATTTATCTAAAAGACTTACTTTTGTCGACATCCAAGCGAGAAATAGCTTCTCGTATCTCCGGCTGATAGTTTGAGCCGTAAGAACTCTCGCTACTAGTAGTTGATGCCGTGTCGCTTATTTCGTTTTCCTCTCTGATCAAGCCTCCTTCATCATGATTGTTGCAAAAACTGCCATTTTCTGCAGGTGATGACGGTTGATTAGTGAATGGCGCTGAGACTTCATTGTTATTGTGAGTCGTGAGAGGCGGATGATTTACTTGAGAGTATGATGTAACTGTTGCAGGTGATGACGGTTGATTAGTGAATGGCGCTGAGACTTCATTGTTATTGTGAGTCGTGAGAGGCGGATGATTTACTTGAGAGTATGATGTAACTGGCCTACACGAAGCCGTTGTTGATGCTGGATTTGAGCAGCGTAAAATCGAACTTGACTTCGTGAGAGGCGGATGATTTACTTGAGAGTATGATGTAACTGGCCTACACGAAGCCGTTGTTGATGCTGGATTTGAGCAGCGTAAAATCGAACTTGACGTAGCACATCCTTGGTTAAAAGTGGTAGTTGATAGTTGATTCGCGTCTTGAAAATGAGTTGACGGAGCACATATTGGCCTTGATATCGAGGCAGTAGTTTGCACCATTCCTGGCCTCATCATCACAGGCGCGTGTGTTACAAGCAGTGGTGATGGACTCGAGCGTTGAAGGACCGCACTTGGGTCAGCAAATCTCTGGTAGTGAGCCACAGTCGGTGGTGGTGCAGTTGGCCCATGGACTTGAGGTGGTGGAGAGCATGGTACCTGACCCATTAAAACGTGCGTAGGAAACGAGGCAGTAGTTTGCACCATTCCTGGCCTCATCATCACAGGCGCGTGTGTTACAAGCAGTGGTGATGGACTCGAGCGTTGATCGACCACACTTGGGTCAGCAAATCCGTGGTTGTGAGCCACAGTTGGTGATGGTGCAGTTGGCCCATGGGCTCGAGGTGGCGAGCAATTCTCGTGCCTTGAGAGTATGATGTAACTGGCCTACACGAAGCCGTTGTTGATGCTGGATTTGAGCAGCGTAAAATCGAACTTGACTTAGCACATCCTTGGTTAAAAGTCGTAGTTGAATATCTTAAGTTGATTTGCGTCAACTACGAATATCTCGTAGTTGATTTGCGTCTTGAAAATGAGTTGACGGAGCACATATTGGCCTTGATATCGAGGCAGTAGTTTGCACCATTCCTGGCCTCATCATCACAGGCGCGTGTGTTACAAGCAGTGGCGATGGACTCGAGCTGTGAACGACCGCACTTGGGTCAGCAAATCTCTGGTCGTGAGCCACAGTCGGTGGTGGTGCAGTTGGCCCATGGACTTGAGGTGGTGGAGAGCATGGTACCTGACCCATTAAAACGTGCGTAGGAAACGAGGCAGTAGTTTGCACCATTCCTGGCCTCATCATCACAGGCGCGTGTGTTACAAGCAGTGGTGATGGACTCGAGCGTTGAAGGACCGCACTTGGGTCATCAAATCTCTGGTAGTGAGCCACAGTCGGTGGTGGTGCAGTTGGCCCATGGACTTGAGGTGGTGGAGAGTATGGTACCTGACCCGTTAAAACGTGCGTAGGAATCGAGGCAGTAGTTTGCACCATTCCTGGCCTCATCATCACTGGCGCGTATGTTGCAAGCAGTGGCGATGGACTCGAGCGTTGAACGACCACACTTGGGTCAGCAAATCCGTGGTTGTGAGCCACAGTTGGTGATGGTGCAGTTGGCCCATGGGCTCGAGGTGGCGAGCAATTCTCGTGCCGTGAGTTATTCATATCAGTAGAAGTTAATACACTGTTCATCACGGCAATCTCAGCTGCTGTAGACGATGCACTAGTTGAAGCGGCTACCTGCAAATTGCCCATACAAAATTTAGAATCCTGCAGATAAATGAATATCTCAAAAAAAAAATAGTTTATCATTTCATACATTCATACTATGAGGTAAGGGCCGTCCGTTAGGTGTTGTACGTCCTAGCCCTGCGTGTCCTTGCGCATGATATGTAAATAGCGGTTGGATATGCTTTAAGTGATTATGCATATATAATTTCTGCTGTTCGAATTTCATTTTGCTTGACATTTCATCGGATTTTGTATCTCGAACATTTCCACCAGCAACATTTAAACTTTTCACCGATCCAACAAGGCCTTTTTTATCTTCTAAAAACCGCAATGAAAACCAATAAATTTCCATTTCAAAAATGACTACAATGATAAACAGTATGAAACATGCAAAAAAGGTTACCGCTTATTTCCAACAGCTGGAGATCCTCGTTGTGTTGCTGAAAGACTGCCCCGACGTGCCGGTATGATAAACAGTATGAAACATGCAAAAAAGGTTACCGCTTATTTCCAACAGCTGGAGATCCTCGTTGTGTTGCTGAAAGACTGCCCCGACGTGCCGGGACATTTTTGGCACTCTGCTCATGTGGCGCACAAGTTTCTCATTTCTATGCGTGTTTAAAAGAAGTGCATATCGCTTATCTCTCGTCATTTTATCAATTTCTTGTTGGTTTAATTAATTTTACTTATATGCCTTTGTAGTTTATCGCAATGATTTTAACGGTTCACAGTGCAAACGCGGTGATGAGACGTCGATAATTGAGGTTATGTAGGGTTAGTTGGCGAAATCTGCGGAAATCAGGAACAGAATATCATTAATTATTTTTTATTGCATATGCAGCTATACACATTTACTTACGATGAATTGTTGTTGATTTTCAGTTTTTGCAAGTTAAAATTATTTTCACAAACACGTGTAGGACAATGCTGCCTCAGTGCAGGCTTACTTACACAAGCCCAAGCCGCTCTCCCAATGCTGCTGTTAGTGCTTGAGAGCAGTTCTACACGAACACGTGTTTCTACGGTGAATTTATTTTTTTTTCATCAATTACTTTAAAATCACAACCACAAAAAACTTTTTGAGAGTGTTTTTTTACAGTTTTTTTCACAATTTTTTTCACGCCGCGACTTTTAAATATTTTTTCAAATAGTTTATATTCATATAAATATAATAATTCAGTGCTGTGATCGTTTTGGACACGCAACGTTGCAGGGTTAGAGGCTCGGCGCGATTTTGGCTGCGCAGAAATATAGGCGCCCGGCGGGATTTTTTGATTTCACTCTCGTGCAAGTGCAATGGCTCGCCGAGCCATCGGAGAACTAGGTCAGAGACAATTTGATAACTATTTAAATGACCTTATTGCGCTGGATAATGATCCTCAAGAAGTGAGGTTGCAACCGCCCAACATCCACAATGAGTAAGTTTGTTAGTTTGTTAATATCATCAGTTAACGTTTTATGAATCATAGCGGATATTTTTTTTTATTTCCTGCTAACCGAAACTTTTTCAGACATCAAGAACCCGTGCAGCCTGCTGCTCCAATGCATATAGATGCATTTATCGATAATTATATCCTCAGAGAAGATGGGCCTGATGTAAATGCGCCAGAACAGCCTGTAGCTCAAGATGATAGGCCTAATGTAAATGGCCACGAGCAACCTCAACCCGAGTTTTTTCCAAACGTTGACATTGATCCTGGGGAAAATAAGTAAGGCGGATACTCTTTAAAGCTAGTTCAATTCGATAGTAAATCATCATTGTTGTATTAACTTTTTTAGCTGGGTACCGGTTGGACCGTATGATCTGATTGACATCAATAATGTTGTAATGGATGTAAATGCAGTTGGTGACAATGCTCATGTAGATATACCAAACAATCCACTCAATGGCCAATATCAATTGAATATCGCACAACAGAACAACGGTGAGGACGACTCTGAGGATGAAGATGCTGATGAGATAGACCATAATTATGCTAATCAACCACTGTATACTAACGCAGAAGTTACAGTAGGAGAAAGTATGCTTATCAATGCTGTTCTGCAAAACAAACATAATCTCTCTCAGGTCTGCTTGCAAGATATCATGAAAGCAATAGAGCTGCATTGTCCTGAACTAGAACTCTTCAAAAATAGTATATATAAATCGAATCGCTTCTTTAACATATCCACGGCTCACAACAGAAAGCATTATTATTGTTTATCATGTTGCCGCGAATTGAATAATGGCAACGACATTTGTCCGGATTGTCCGCAGAGCAAAGCCTCATATTTCATCAGATTACCTTTCATCAAACATCTCAGAGAAATGTACATGCGACAGGGATTCCGGGAAAAATTACATCAAAGATTTGACCGCGATGTGGCGCCTGGTCATATTGAAGATATTTATGATGGTGCTCTCTACAAAGATTTAGCGAGAAACGGGATTTTATTAAATGCTGATAACATTTCCTTCACCTGGTATATCGACGGCATTCCCGTCTTCATATCATCTCACGTCGCAGCAACTCCTATCTACCTTACGATCAATGAATTGCCAGCCAATGAGCGTAAAAAAAGGGAAAACATATTGCTGATTGGGATTTGGTTTGGACCAAGGAAACCTCATACGAACTTGTTTTTTCAAAAATTTTCCGGAAAATTCAACAAGTTAGCTCTCGAAGGAATTGACGTAAATCTTCCTGACGGAGAAGCAATCCATGTCTACGCAGTTCTGCTAGCCGGCACGTGTGATTTACCGGCAAAGTGTGACGCGATGAATTTCACCTATTTTAATGGAAAATATGGGTGCCCAGCATGTTTTGAACCAGGAGTAACAGTCCGTACTGGCATTCGGAGTACTGTTCATGCATATCAATACCGACAAGAAGGTTTCGAACTGAGAACCAGAGCACTTTGCATGGCATATGCTCACCAAGCTCTCCCTGGCAATCCCATTCGCGGAGTTAAAGGAATCTCAGTCATATCATTGTTGATGGCTGATTTTATTCGAGGCATGGGCATCGACTTCACCAAGCTCTCCCTGGCAATCCCATTCGCGGAGTTAAAGGAATCTCAGTCATATCATTGTTGATGGCTGATTTTATTCGAGGCATGGGCATCGACAGGATGCACGGTATTGGCGGTGGCGTGATGAAAAAAAAAGTTGATGTTGTGGTTTCATCCGTCGTGCAAAAACGAAGAATGGTCGTTGTACAACTACATCCAAAGAGTTGATGAAAGGCTACTAAGATTGAAACCTCCTAAATTCATCCACCGAATGCCGCGCACTCAAAAACGAAGAATGGTCGTTGTACAACTACATCCAAAGAGTTGATGAAAGGCTACTAAGATTGAAACCTCCTAAATTCATCCACCGAATGCCGCGCACAGTCAACGATCTCATCCACTGGAAGGCTTCGGAGTTGAAAATTTTTTTATTTTATTATTCAATGCCATCCTAAATTCATCCACCGAATGCCGCGCACAGTCAACGATCTCATCCACTGGAAGGCTTCGGAGTTGAAAATTTTTTTATTTTATTATTCAATGCCAGTTTTCACAGGAATCGTCCCACCGAGAATTTTAAAACATTTTCTCATGTTGGTTGTCGTCTCAATGATATTGAGTAAAGAGAGCATTTCGGCCATGATGATTGATGTAGCTGAGGATTTGCTGAACAAATATGTCAGGACATTTGAAGAGATATATGGTGCACAGTCAACGATCTCATCCACTGGAAGGCTTCGGAGTTGAAAATTTTTTTATTTTATTATTCAATGCCAGTTTTCACAGGAATCGTCCCACTGAGAATTTTAAAACATTTTCTCATGTTGATTGTCGCCTCAATGATATTGAGTAAAGAGAGCATTTCGGCCATGATTTTTTCACAGGAATCGTCCCACTGAGAATTTTAAAACATTTTCTCATGTTGATTGTCGCCTCAATGATATTGAGTAAAGAGAGCATTTCGGCCATGATGATTGATGTAGCTGAGGATTTGCTGAACAAATATGTCAGGACATTTGAAGAGATATATGTCTCAATGATATTGAGTAAAGAGAGCATTTCGGCCATGATGATTGATGTAGCTGAGGATTTGCTGAACAAATATGTCAGGACATTTGAAGAGATATATGGTCTTCGGTATTGCTCTATAAATATACACCAATTGCTGCACATGGCGGATCGCGTGAGAGACTTGGGTCCATTATGGGTGTACAGCTGCTATGAGTATGAAGACCTCAATGGCAAAATACTAAATGCAGTGCATGGAACGGGGAATTTGGAAACGCAAATTGCCAGCTCGCAGACACGGTACATCAAATTGCCCAGGCTGATCGAAGGTCTCAACGATGGTCCAGTAAAGACATTTTGTTCAGAAAAAAAAAAAAACAAGTTAAAATTATTGAGGCAGTCTGTCATCGCGGATACAGTGTAGGAGCGTACAAGGCGTTCAGAAATTTGACAGCGGAGAATCGAGAACTACTAACTGAATTACTACGTATTAACAACATGGAAATTAATGGAGTGTCAGTCTATCAGCGACTAATCAAAAATGGTAACCTCTATGTATGTGAAACGTACAAGCCAGATCGGCTGCAGACGCTCACCTCAGCTGCAATTGGAGTGTCAGTCTATCAGCGACTAATCAAAAATGGTAACCTCTATGTATGTGAAACGTACAAGCCAGATCGGCTGCAGACGCTCACCTCAGCTGCAAAGTTTCGTACCGGTAATGCCATTGAATATGGGCATCTTCGTTGGTTTTTGAACTGTAACGGAGTACACTTTGCTGTGGTGACAACCATCGAACTCCAACAAGTGTTCCGAACAAGAGGCGATCAGTTCGAATATGATACGACAGGTTTTGGAGTGTCAGTCTATCAGCGACTAATCAAAAATGGTAACCTCTATGTATGTGAAACGTACAAGCCAGATCGGCTGCAGACGCTCACCTCAGCTGCAAGTTTCGTACCGGTAATGCCATTGAATATGGGCATCTTCGTTGGTTTTTAAACTGTAACGGAGTACACTTTGCTGTGGTGACAACCATCGAACTCCAACAAGTGTTCCGAACAAGAGGCGATCAGTTCGAATATGATACGACAGGTTTTAACTGTAACGGAGTACACTTTGCTGTGGTGACAACCATCGAACTCCAACAAGTGTTCCGAACAAGAGGCGATCAGTTCGAATATGATACGACAGGTTTTTTGTATAAATGTCAGAGATCAAATCGATTTCTAATCATTTCTCTCAACGATATTCTTTCGCCATGTTTTTATATTGAAGTTGAAAATAATTCGCACTATATTGCTATACCAATTAATAATTTAGAGTTAGAGTAATCGTATTTCTATTCAAATAACGCTGTTTTCGAATGTAAAAAAATTTTTTCTCATATTTCCCTTCAAATTGATGTTTTATTATTATTTCATTTATGCATATGTACCGTTCAATCCACGAGAGCTTAATGCAATTGTGAGTTATCTTCAAGAAAAAGAACGCGGAATCGCTGTCTTTTTTGGTAAAATTACCCGTTTTTTTATTCAATAATCCTTATTATGTATTATCTTTTATGTGATTTAATTTAGAGAATAAGATATAAAATGTTTGAAATATAATAAAGTAACGAATTTTAGATGTTAATATTTTTATTTTTAATGAATTTTATATATTAGATTAATCACTCGATCTATACATGCATTGCTATATGGAGATTTGTATAAAATTATTTTGATTATTGTCGGTGTAAATAATAAATATATCAATGATGACGGAGTCCATTTCATCTCTTTTATTGCATTTTTACGTCTTACGTCATCGGTTTATATAAATCCGGAATTACTTTTTTGAAGTTTGATATTTAAATGAATGTTAAATAAACAAATTTCTTAGTTCTTAACTGATATCTGAGCAAAATAACATAATACAGAATTATGGAATAAAAATCTCAACATAAAACATTTTTCTAGTTCATTTTTTGTTGAACTTAGGAAAATGTTGATTATCTGAGCAAAATAACATAATACAGAATTATGGAATAAAAATCTCAACATAAAACATTTTTCTAGTTCATTTTTTGTTGAACTTAGGAAAATGTTGATCACCTTCCGCCATGTAAAAATTTTCCAAGTCCAACAGAAAAACGGACTTAGAAATTTCTAGTTCATTTTTTGTTGAACTTAGGAAAATGTTGATCACCTTCCGCCATGTAAAAATTTTCCAAGTCCAACAGAAAAACGGACTTAGAAAATTTTCCCATGACGGAAGGCGAGAGCAAAATGTTTCTAAGTCCGTTTTTCTGTTGGACTTAATTTTCCAAGTCCAACAGAAAAACGGACTTAGAAAATTTTCCCATGACGGAAGGCGAGAGCAAAATGTTTCTAAGTCCGTTTTTCTGTTGGACTTGGAAAATTTTCCCATGACGGAAGGCGAGAGCAAAATGTTTCTAAGTCCGGCATCGATGTTGGACTTAGAAAAATTTCGAACCGTCACTGCCTTGGGGTGGGGTGAAAATTGGGACGCTGTGGACGGTAATTGGGTACCTAGGATAAAAATTCGGTACCTTGGGGCCTTAATTCGCTACCTAGAGATTTTCAGTCGGTACATGTGGGAGTTGTTTCGGTACCTCGGCTGCCAATTCAGTATCTGAGGACCTTATTTCGGTATCTAAAATTTTGACTCGGGTAAGTAAAAATTCAAAAGATCAGCTCACAGTTCGCTTGTTAAAAGTTCAGCATCAATTACCAAAAGAGTTTCACCGCTCTACAAAATCTTTGACTGAGATAGAAAATTTTAAGGCCACAGAATTCCATTTCGCTTGTTAAAAGTTCAGCATCAATTACCAAAAGAGTTTCACCGCTCTACAAAATCTTTGACTGAGATAGAAAATTTTAAGGCCACAGAATTCCAATTAATGCTGTTGTATGTTCTGTCTGCAATTATAAAAGGTATTGTTTCTGAGGAAGTGCATCATTATTTTCTCCTTTTTTAAGGCCACAGAATTCCAATTAATGCTGTTGTATGTTCTGTCTGCAATTATAAAAGGTATTGTTTCTGAGGAAGTGCATCATTATTTTCTCCTTTTGCATGCTGCCTGTCGAATATTGCACTCGGAAGAGTTTGCTGTCCGATATTGTCATCATGCCAAGTCATTTTGAAAAGCCTATGTCTCTCTGGCACCTTTGCATGCTGCCTGTCGAATATTGCACTCGGAAGAGTTTGCTGTCCGATATTGTCATCATGCCAAGTCATTTTGAAAAGCCTATGTCTCTCTGGCACCAAATTTGCATTGCACCATATTTCTGCTTATCCATTCGAAAATGAATTGGGGTTCATGGTTGGACTCCTTCGTACTGGTAATCGCCCTCTGGCACAAGTGTGCCGTCGTATTCTCATATTTCTGCTTATCCATTCGAAAATGAATTGGGGTTCATGGTTGGACTCCTTCGTACTGGTAATCGCCCTCTGGCACAAGTGTGCCGTCGTATTCACGAACGCTGCTTTGCAGACTCCAAAAAGGTGACATTACCTCCAAAATACTCCTTCGTACTGGTAATCGCCCTCTGGCACAAGTGTGCCGTCGTATTCACGAACGCTGCTTTGCAGACTCCAAAAAGGTGACATTACCTCCAAAATTATAGTGACTCGTAAACTAAAAACAGAAAGACTTGGAAGAACACCTATTAAATATTTATCATATAAAACTGGTCACTTCTCGACAAAGCAACCCAATAATTTTGCTCTGCTTCACAATAATGTAATATTGGAGATCGATGAAATATTTATTTATTTATCATATAAAACTGGTCACTTCTCGACAAAGCAACCCAATAATTTTGCTCTGCTTCACAATAATGTAATATTGGAGATCGATGAAATATTTATTCCTGCCAATGAGGCTCAAAATAGAATCACAATTGGAGGACAAACTTTAAAAATAAAAGAGGCACTTTTTTCCTATCCTTGTGACTCAGCAGACTTACAAATAAAAAATTGGTCGCTTTTGACTTAAGTACAGATAGAGAAGAAGAAATCATTGTCATGCCATTGCTTCATATGATACCTGAGTAATGATTATTTTAATGTCAATCACAGTGAGAGTTCTTCAATATTTCAAGCCATTTAATCTTATTAACTCAATATATTTGCTTCATATGATACCTGAGTAATGATTATTTTAATGTCAATCACAGTGAGAGTTCTTCAATATTTCAAGCCATTTAATCTTATTAACTCAATATATTAAGGAGAAATAAAGTTGTTCATTGAATATTGATATTTAGTGCCTCCGAAATTTGAAACATACGAAAAAGAAATTCCTTTTGTCATACCTAGAATACCTAAGGAGAAATAAAGTTGTTCATTGAATATTGATATTTAGTGCCTCCGAAATTTGAAACATACGAAAAAGAAATTCCTTTTGTCATACCTAGAATACCGTGTTTCAATACCAATATATATCTCTCTCTTAGAAAATAATTTTCACCAATCATCATCGATTATTAATTTCAAAATTTTTGTCATACCTAGAATACCGTGTTTCAATACCAATATATATCTCTCTCTTAGAAAATAATTTTCACCAATCATCATCGATTATTAATTTCAAAAAATTTTAACAGTGAAAAATTTAAGAAATTGACACTTATTGAGTTAAATTCTCAGGTCTATCGTTCGCTATCATCATCGATTATTAATTTCAAAAAATTTTAACAGTGAAAAATTTAAGAAATTGACACTTATTGAGTTAAATTCTCAGGTCTATCGTTCGCCGTAGTTGTTGCCATCAGGAACACAACAGAATGTAGCGAAGGTAGCTTTTCCAACAACGTGCTCCGCGTCATACTCTACATCCCAGAGAGCCTCTGTGACATACAGAATCTATCAGGAACACAACAGAATGTAGCGAAGGTAGCTTTTCCAACAACGTGCTCCGCGTCATACTCTACATCCCAGAGAGCCTCTGTGACATACAGAATCAGTCTCTCTTAGGTAGAGACAGTGTCAGAGAACTGGAATGCTCATGAGAGTCAAAATCTGAGTACATCCCAGAGAGCCTCTGTGACATACAGAATCAGTCTCTCTTAGGTAGAGACAGTGTCAGAGAACTGGAATGCTCATGAGAGTCAAAATCTGAGCTCCGAGCTTTTCATCAAGCAATCATCTCTAAATATGGACACAAAATTATCGGTTAGACCATTTTTTTTTTTTCTCTCATGAGAGTCAAAATCTGAGCTCCGAGCTTTTCATCAAGCAATCATCTCTAAATATGGACACAAAATTATCGGTTAGACCATTTTTTTTTTTTCATACTACCTACGTCTCATATATAGGAAGATTAGAAATTAATTTATTATTGAACGAACGCCTGGTATTTCATTGAACTTTAGCATATAGTTGAAGTTATCTGGTAAAGTAACACGTTTGTAATTGTGGCACATTTACAAAAGCACAACTAATACAACGTTTATCAAACTCAATTCGACCACTCACTTGTCCCAAATATAATTATCTTGAGATATATTAATTTATGCAATATTATATATCTTCTGATACCAATATATTCCAAATGACAATATTCGACAGCAATAAAAGACAGCTGTAGAAATGCCGTGGCGCCTCTAGTGCCATTTTAATGGAACCACGCACGCTGCCTCCCACTCTCGTTCAGTTACGGGCCGTTAAAGATAGAGAGAGCATCTTCAAAACACGTTGACCACGTTTTCAGAGAGTGAAAATCTTAATTTGTGAAGATTTTATGTATAACGTCTGTGCTCATTGATAAGTTCGCCTTATTACAATTTCATGTGCTACACAAATAATTGCAATAACAAAGCGTAAGGGCGTGGAAGATTTCCCAGTGAGACAACGTAACCTCACTTTTGAAGAGTTATCGCCTTGTAATAAAATTTTGTGGACTTTCTTTCGATGGCCAAACACTATAAAGTTGTGACATTCCCATTGGAAAAAGATGACACAGGTCGTGTGTTAATGGACGTTATTCCGGCATCTTGGATCAGAAGTGATATAATTTCGGAAGAATTAAAATGTTTCTTCATGCCACCCCCGTATTCCACGAAGCACAGAACAAAATTGCGATCAATGGTTAAAAAATGCAATGATCCTCTTTTTACTTGGAAAGAATACACAGTAGAAATTAATGGGCGTGCAGGTGAATAATTTGTGTATTTCTAAAAAGTCATCAACAGCCTCAAGAAACATAAGTATGCATTTTCTTCCGATTCTGAAACAACTGGTCATGAATTTTCACAAGCTTGCTCCTAGGAGAAAAAGCATATTATCACCGGAAAGCTATCGAATCATCGCGCTCGTTAACGGAGCGACTGGCAAATGCTGCTCGCAGTCTGTCACAAAAACCACCAAAACCCGATGTTCTCCGTTGAAATAAAATCTCAGCGAAAACTAATGAGGCAAAAGTTAACACTTCAGTGAGTGAAGGTAATCTAACTTGGAGTGGTTCAACAATTTATATGATTATTCAACATATTTCTAATTTACAATGCTCTAAAATTGACTGGCTCATGTTTTCGATAGACTGGTTATGTTCTAAAAGAGCTAAGCTAGGACATTTAATACGTTATTATGATGTATAATCCGTAATTAATTATGTTTAGTTATAGCTGAGCCAAAAACCTACAAGAATAAAAACAAAAGACGTTCTGAGATACCGAAAACTGTCAACAAGATGCAAAAGACAAAGGGTGAATATTTTTCATAATTCTGACAATCCATGCACGCTTTCTTCGGAAAATTATCGAAGTTTTTGTTACAATATCTGACTTGAACGTTAATATTTGTATATTTTTCAAACATCAAACGCTCTGGCGTCTAGAATTTCTACTTGCAGTCCACAACACTTTTTTCCTCTAGAAAGAATTGAACTGTGTTAAGCACTTCGAATTGCTTTTAATTGAGATAAATTTGTATATTCCACAGCAGTTATCGACTGTGATACTGAAGACACGGAAATGTTATCAAGCAGTGCTCTTTTCAACGAAGAAAATGAACCTTGAGATAAATTTGTATATTCCACAGCAGTTATCGACTGTGATACTGAAGACACGGAAATGTTATCAAGCAGTGCTCTTTTCAACGAAGAAAATGAACCTGAATGATAAATATCATTCGTGTGAACAAAGCTGATGAACCTTATTATAAAGAACTGTTAGCATCAAATTGTGCTCTTTTCAACGAAGAAAATGAACCTGAATGATAAATATCATTCGTGTGAACAAAGCTGATGAACCTTATTATAAAGAACTGTTAGCATCAAATGGTGGATATAAAATGGATCTGTCGGGTTCCTTCGAAGAAAATTTGGATAATGAAACGTCCTATGATTTCCAACGAAGACTACAAACATCCCTATTCCAAAATTTTTCACGCTCTCCAACACCTGAGTGTAAGAAAATTTGGATAATGAAACGTCCTATGATTTCCAACGAAGACTACAAACATCCCTATTCCAAAATTTTTCACGCTCTCCAACACCTGAGTGTAATGTTCAAGCATCTAATCAACATGGACATTCAAACGAATGGAACTTCGGTATGTTATATATATTCACATAATCTTTTAAATTAAATTCAGGAATTCTTTTAATTGTCTCATTCGATTATTTCTTTTTGATAATTTTTAGCTCTAAAAATCCTTTCTTGTATTTTATCATGTATTTGTTTTAGACTCACTCGTAAAACTCATCGAAACGCACTATCAGAGTCTCAGTGCCCAAATTTCTCGAATTAATGGAGTGTGCGTTGAATTAAAAATTCATTTAGATAAAATGGATCGCACTGTGGAAAATATAAAGTCCAGTTTCGGTATTCAATTCTCTGGAGATTCGGAACTTGACGAGGCTAACCTTCAATTCAAACCCTGTTTGACACCTGATGACTTTGATGCATTTGATACGGAATTAACAAACAATGAAAAATTTTACCGTCGAATCGTCGGCGTGGCGCCCGAGGTAACCTTATTTTCAGGATTATTTGCAGAGTACAAGAGGGCGGAAGCCGTCGGTCAACGCGGGGTCGACGCATTGCCACCACGGTGAGTAATTATGTCCCCGGGAATTTCTTGCAGCGCGTCACAATGTACAGCTACCTTTTGTTGTTAATGACTCATCAAATTACATCAAAACCGATACCGAAGTATCAAAAATAATCTTGAAATGTTGAAATTTCCGCGACACCACAACCGTTGCAAGGTATTGTACATGAGCAGCTTTTACTAATGTCATAGGCTCAGTTGTTTGATAAATTTTAAAGCACTACATGACCTAAACCCGCACTTAGGGCACGCTTATTTGTGACTTAAGTTGGTCTTTTCTGCACGGCTGTAAGCAAATGAAATTCAACCACCACAATAACTACGCTTAACTTCTTTCGGCTTGAACAAGATTCATTACAGGCAGGAGAAGTTGCGCATATTTATAACGATATTTGAAAATCATGTGATAGTTGAAAATCAAGGATGACAAAAGCAATTCCAGACTGTAGTGACAACAACGAATGTATTGAAATGGACGAAGCATGAGGCAGATTCGAGACTGCGTTGACTTTTTCGAGGCAAAACCAGCAGCTCTCATTTGTGTTGCGAAAAAAAAACAACAAAATCGTCTATAACCTCAAATCCACCGCTTTTGTTTATTTCTCTTGTGAAGTGATTAATTATTGTTTTAACGACGACTTAAAGGATGGAATAGTGGGCATCGAGATTTAAAGTCCACTGAAAAAGGTAAAGGATAAATGGTAAAGGATAAATCAAACAATTCACTCAACAAATCGCTACGCTCGGGTGCTGACGACGTCGTGCAATAATTACTAACTTGTGATCGTGCAATAATTACTGACTTGTGATCGAGAAATACATAATTTCATAAATCGCTACGCTCGGGTGCTGACGACGTCGTGCAATAATTACTAACTTGTGATCGTGCAATAATTACTGACTTGTGATCGAGAAATACATAATTTCAATCAGTTTTTGATACTTTTGTAAATGACTATAGATTCAAAATTGACTGTCACCGGCCAGAGATATGGTGAGGGTAATAATTACTAACTTGTGATCGTGCAATAATTACTGACTTGTGATCGAGAAATACATAATTTCCATCAGTTTTTGATACTTTTGTAAATGACTATAGATTCAAAATTGACTGGCACCGGCCAGAGATATGGTGGGGGGGAGTAATAACACACCCAGCGGGCCGATGCGGCAGGTATAATAGTAAGCCGCCGGATAAAGAGTAATCAATTTTATATTATTAAACTCCGATCCTCGTTTAACGTGCTGCACCGATGTCTGTTACTTGTTGAAACCTACCGCTGGCTCTAGATGACGCTTAGTGACCATCGATAATCGTCGAACTACCGATAGGATCCAGCGAGGAAGGAGATAAACAACGAGTGTCATATCAGCGTTTTCAGATAAAATAATGGGATAAATTGCCAATAATGATCAAAAAAACTGACGGTGCTACTGGTTAATAATAAAAGCGAGCACGGTCATACGCCTGTACTCACCTATCATTTTAATATAGATCGATATTAGTAATTCGACGGGGCTCGCGCCACTGTCCAATATTCATGGCTCGATCTCAGATTTTTTCTCTCAAATCAATATTTTACGTTTTTCGATAATAAATCGGAGATTTCCAATATAGTTGCCATTGCACACACTGAACATTGTGGCTGGAAACCCTAGTAAAAATGAAAAATGTCAAAACAGCGTTATAATAAATCGGAGATTTCCAATATAGTTGCCATTGCACACACTGAACATTGTGGCTGGAAACCCTAGTAAAAATGAAAAATGTCAAAACAGCGTTCAAACTGCATCATACGCGTCATTTACAGAATATTTGTTTCTACGATGTCAAGAACTCGTTATAATAAATCGGAGATTTCCAATATAGTTGCCATTGCACACACTGAACATTGTGGCTGGAAACTGGCCTGCGTGTCTGCAACCCTAGTAAAAATGAAAAATGTCAAAACAGCGTTCAAACTGCATCATACGCGTCATTTACATAACCCTAGTAAAAATGAAAAATGTCAAAACAGCGTTCAAACTGCATCATACGCGTCATTTACAGAATATTTGTTTCTACGATGTCAAGAACTCGTTCAAACGCGTTAGTGACATAGGATTGAACCCTTTCATAATTTCCAAATATCCCTGAAAAATTCGAAACACGTCCGAAACACGTTCATTTTCGTCAGTTACCGCAAAATGTTCCTACGACGTCAGAAACTCGTTCATACGCGTCCGTTACAAAAAATCTTTTTGGCGTGACACCTGCTGTGAATTGGTCACGGTTCATCGTGGCATATATAGTGATACAGCCCTGCATTATGGACTTAGAAAATGTTTTCTGAAATACCGGACATAGAAATATTTTTGTCGACGGGCTCAGAAAATTTTCCCTCGGCCAGCGGACTTGGAAAAAAATTTTTTTTCTCCATTAACTATCGGAGCTGGCCCAAGTAAAAAAGATTTTTTTCAGTTTGTTTTTCCGAAGTGTCCCGAGAGTATCCCCAGCGTATCCGTTTACCGAACATATTTTTGTGGTATCGAGTCCCCAATGCGTCCCTGCAGTACCCCGAATGTACTCCCAAAGCATCTCTGAAACGTCCCCAATGCGTCCCGAAATGTAGTCCCAACGCGTCCCAAATGTATCCTCTTTACGCTCCCTATACACCCTATGTATATATTATAATAAGATATCCAGCTTATTTTATTTATATGATATTATGAACATTAATTTTTTATTAATTTCCTCAAAAGATTACCAATTGAATCATTACAAAATTATTACTTTCTAAATTAATCTTACGTCGTTGAAATTAGCGAAGATCCTTTTTTCAATGATCCTATTATTCAATTATGAATTAAATCATGAATAAATGACTACTACATTATTAGATTGCTATCACGATTTAAGTAGTCTGTATGAAAAACTTTTTTTGTTAAATTTATAGCTCTGTATGGAAAACTTCTTTTAATGAATTTATAGCTGCTTGCTTTTGATCTGAGCTAATATGACATATAGCATCCGCAGTGTTACATATCAGCTGTTGATCAGCGTTTTGAGGTGGCATCCATGAATTCTGTTGATCCCACTGGTTGCCATACATACTATTATTACCGGGACCTCCATATTGCGGAAATTGATTATAATGATATTGATTATAATGAGCTGGGCCTGGCGTGGGCCACTGGTATCCATACGGAGAAGTTTGATATGGTGGAGGCTGAGCATTATTCCCATATGTTGGAAAAGTTTGCCCGTAGTTTGGATGTGCTTGATATTGATTTGATGGATACTGATTTGATGTCGACGATGACATATAAACTCCGCTCTGATCTTGACTCTGTATCGCTGATGATTGTCCACAGTTGGATTGTGCTTGATTTTGAAGTAGCTCTGGTTCCACCGGTGTTGAATTTAAACCACTATTTACTATTTCACCAGGCTTCCACGACGATGTTTTTTGAATCGTCGTTTCCTCATCTGATAATGTTGTCACCGGATTACTAATATCAGGAGTATTTTGACGTTTTGGAGGTCGTAATTGCTTAACACTAGGTGGTCTCTCCATTGGTGGCGATGACTGTTGATGAATATCATCGCCTTTCGAGCCTATTGACTGCGTCTGGTGTGAAAACTTTGGGTCAATTGTTTTGGGAGACTGGTCTGAAATTAAAATAAGAAAACTGATTAAAAACTATCATATTACATATTGCCACAGAGTAATGTTCTTTCTTGCGTAAATTACTCACTTTTCATTTTTTTCATTGGTGCAGTTTCTTTATTTGGATCAGTAACATCTTTTCTTTTTTTCGCTTGACCACTTGCAGACTTTTCTTTACTCTGAACTGTCGTTACTGCATCATCCTTCGCGACATTAGTTGGGTTTTTGAGTCGCCAAATTTTTTTCCTCACAATATTTTTGTATTGCTGACTTGTTAAATGTTTTTGGCTGTACTGCATCACATAACCTAGATGAAATAAGTTTATTATTTATTCAATTTGTGAGGATGAATTCAATTCATATTCATCGTAACAAGCAACATTATTCCGCTATATTTAGTATGGGTTTAAGTTATACCTGTAATAAGTTGCTGCAGATGGGGGTAATTTTTTTCAAGCTGGTCTACGCTGCCATACTCAACTAGTTTCTTTTCACCGACAGATTCTAGCAATAGCAATCGAACGAAATTGGAAACTGATTCGTTGCTCTTTGCATATAACCAATTCAAAGCTTGTTTCGATAGTGGTCCCTTGATCTAAAATAATAGATTTAATATATTAAATACAAAAAACATGCTAATACTTATAACTTTTCTTATTATACCTGATTATCTGCTTCCAAGGTGTCTCTATTTATTATTCCTTCGCCATGAATAAGATTTTGCAGGAACTGGGCATGTCGCAACAACATTTCACTCAACTCCACTGTCACTGAAAAAATAATTAACAGTTTAACACTTGATCATTGGTTAGAGAATTAGTCTGCTATATAAATTCGACATTGAATTACCTTTTGATCTTAATAATTTGCAAACGCAGGCCTTGCAATTTTCGCACGATTCCTGCTGTGAAAATGATGCAGACGATGAAGTTGATGGTGAAGTGGATACATGATTCTCATTCCTTATTATCACGTTCAAATTATCTGCTCGTTCTGGCGATGTTTTTTCATCATCTTCGAAAAGCGATGGTAAGTCTAGAACCCTCTGACTTGATTTCTTGGAGCTCAGCTTTTTTGATGTTTGTTTGCCCTTCACCATTTTTGATGCTGCTGCTTTCTCTGCAGCTAATTCAGGGGGTACTGCTTTCTTGATTACACTACCGGTTGGACTGATAACTTTGTTCTCAAGCAATTTTTTTCGCTCTAGTAAAAATTAAAAATATAATTCTAAGCAACTTCAATGGTTCAATATAATTATGGATTATACTTACTGGAAATTTGAAGAATCCTTGCCGTATACGGAGTTACTTCTCCAGATGCATCGCACCAAGGTAAAACCCCAGTCCACCCGGGTCGGATCTTATCTTTTGGTTTTACCTTGATTATGTCCTTCAGGGGTATCACTGATACTTCACCGTCTTCCCAAAGCACCAATGCCCATTGATCTTGATTCATGAATTTCAATTTGTGGATAAATTGACTTGATCAACGTGTTCAAAGGCCACCCTAACCTATATTACTTCTGTAAATATATTAATATTAAAAATACATTTTCATACACTTCCAACGGGAAAAATGTAGCATTGTCGTCGAAATAAATTACTCATTCGATGCCATCGCTACTAATTGTAAAAAAAAAATGAATTTTCGTAAAGAAAAAATTCCGTGGCGTGCAAAAACACGTGCTCGCTGAAATGATGCCCACACATGCTTGCACATATACTACTATTTGAATTGTCCACAAGAATCAATCATCTATATCAATAATATAGTCAATGAATATTTTATTAGAATATCAACTTTATGAAGCACAAGTGAGCTAATCAACTATTAAGGATATATTTTTATACTTAACCTCGATGCTGAGTTTAGATCGCCGTATAATTACCTGAAGTCGAGGATGGAACACTGAACTTTTTGAAACACGTCATTTTAACGCGCAAATGAATAATTTCTTTTTATCGTATTCAATTATATTATTTAATTATTAAGATGATTATGTGCAGAACGTAATGGCTTCGTGGTTATCGCTACCAGTGGCCGCCATATTGAATATAACTCGCTTTCTCTGCGCCGCACCTGTGTGAGTGGCCTAGCGACTGTCGGTAACGTCGCGGAGCAGTGTCTCTTGCCTTGTTCACTATTTTTTCGACGGGTTTGACTATGTAATCTTGAACGGAATTACAGTAAGCAAAGCGGAGCGACACTACCTTGCCAAGTCACCGCAGGAAATTTCTCCGCCATGAAAACCAGGCCCAACTTTCGTCAATGTAAACCACTAAAAATTATTTCCTTCGTGCAGAGAAATGAACGATCTGTATTTATTGAATACAAATGTTTAATTTGCTTGTGCAACAAAATTTTCATTGCATACAATGCCAAAAGTAAATAACTCCAAAAATTTGGCAGATTATCGCCGAACAAGGCAATGGGAATTGAGACGGAATCTTCGAAGAATTGAACGCATGTAAGTACGAGCTTCAAATTTTTTAGGTTATACACACATCGGTAGTTTTTTAAACAATTTAGAAAGAATATTTATGAAATATTTTTATTATTGCAGTCAAGGCAAACAGCAATGCGATGAACGTGAGGGAGAATCATCATTTCATGGTGGGATAATATTTAATTATTTTATGCCAACACACTTTTTTAAGTAATTGTAAGTAATCTCATTTGTCGGAAATTCTAGATTGCCTCGATCAAATCAATCCACATGATGTCCAGGATTTTCATGCTCCTACATCATCGAACATTGAAATAGCTCCAAACGAAGGAATTGATCCTCAGCCCAGTTGCTCAAGTAATTTCATAATTTATTTTGTAAGGACTATGCTGAGTTATTAAAAATAACAATATGTCATTTCAGACACACCTGACAATGTTTCTCCGCTGATAGCAACGGCAGTTAATTACCATCAGCACGGTGAAAACGCAAACAATACTCCAAACTCAAACGACAACATAACCTCCAACGAGAACGATGAAAATACAAACGAGCATCGTCTTTGTCCTGGAATGAATTCTAATAATATGGGTCCCCAATATTCATCGTCTCAAAGCAACGATGGCGAAGATTTAAGCCTGTCAGACGACGCTTCTTTGGACCCAGAGGAAGACAGTGATGAAAACCAAGACTCTGAGGAAGACAGTGATGAAAACCAAGACTCTGAGGAAAACGGTGATGAAAACCAGGACAATAACGACAGCAGGAACTCTTCAGATGATGAAAACGATATGGCAAATGATGCAAACAATGAAAACGGAGGAGATGGTGATCCAGAAGATCCAGAAGATGTAGAAAATGATCTTGACCAGCCATTATACGATGGAGCTTCAATAACTGTAGGAGAAAGCATGTTGAGCACATTGATCTACAGTTTTACCTAAAACTTGAGCGGGGTGGCATTTTCATCATTGCTAAAACTTATGAGCGTCCACATGGGGAATAATTCCAAGTTCAAGAAAACTGCTTATTACTTCTGGAAATTTTTCGAAGACATGGAAACAGCTCCGATGAAACATTATTACTGTTCTGGGTGCATTTCCCCCGTCGAAGATATCAATCAAAAGTGCGATGAATGTACTGATAATCCTGAAAAAAATTATTTTATTGAGCTGGATATCGCTGACCAGCTGCAGAATTTACTCCAGAGGCCTGGTTTCTGTGAACATCTGGGCCATCAGTATGAAAATCAGAATAAGCAAAACAAAGACAGTATAGAGGATATCTATGATGGCTTATTGTACAAGGAGCATATTCAAAAGTGCAACCCACTTGGGAATAAATATATTTTGTCATTCATGTGGTACACAGACGGAGCACCTGTTCAAGTCTCGTAAATTCAGCGTATGGCCCTTATATCTCATTATTAATGAGCTACCTTATGCACAGCGAATCAAGAAAGAAAACATAATTGTAGCCGGATTATGGTTTGGGCCTACAGATCCGGATGTTAATATCTTTTTACTTCCAATCTACAAGCAGTTAAAGGAATTACGATCCGGTGTCATGTGCAAGATTTCAGCCACCTCCAACGAGCAAGAATTAGTAAAGGCATATTTACTATGTGGAACTGGCGATGCCCCAGCAAGGGCTGAATTCATGAACCATCATCGTTTTAATGGAAAATTCGGCTGTCTACACTGTTTATCTATAGGATATAATATCGGAGAAAATCGAAAGGCTACCCATATATATCCATATGAAGGAACTCCATGTGAAGGAGCGCCACACGAAGGAACAAGAACTCCGGTACTTCGAACACACGAAATGCAGAAACAACATGCCGATATGGCAATGACGGACGATAACCCAGTCTATGGAGTCAAAGGCCCATCTCTCCTGACCCTTCTGATGTCAGACGCCATTAGAGGCCTGAGTATCGACGGCATGCACTGCGTGGATTCGGGTGTAGTAAAAAAATCCTTGGTTTTGTGGTTCGATCCGGCCTATAAAGATGAACCATATTCACTATTTCAATACAAGGATGTGATCGACAAGCGCATAACTGCTATTAAGCCACCAAATTCGATTAAACGAATGCCTCGATCAATTTCGAAGCACTTAAATTATTTTAAGGCAAGTGAATTGAAGGCCTGGTTTATGTTTTACTCAGTTCCAGTCCTTGATGGCATAATGCAGCCCGAATATTTTGCGCACTACCTACAATTAGTACTAGGAGTCTTTTTATTAAATCAAAATTCGATCAGTGCTGACGAAATCAATTTGAGCCGTCAGTTATTGTCAGCCTTTGTTTGTAAATTTCACGTTTTATACGACGAAAAATTTAATTCTTTTAACATCCACTCGCTTTTACATTTGCCGGACGTTGTCAAAAATCTTGGACCTCTGTGGGTCACGTCATGCTATCCGTATGAAGACATGTTAGGAACTCTGGTGGGTTATGTTCACGGTACACGATATGTAGGGCTCCAAATTTTTTCAAAAGTTGTCCGTCATCAAGTTTTAATAACGAAACTTGAAAAACTTGAGGACAACTCATGTGTCAAGACACTTTGTCAAGCATTCACGACGATAGGAAAGAGACACAACCCTGAAAAAAAAATATCAAGCAATTCCTTCGTGTTAGGAAAAATAAAAAAAATAAAACGAATTTCAGGTGCACTGCAGGACTGTTTAATAGGGGTTGGTATTGATTTTCGACAGCGTAATGTGAATGTTTTTACATTTAAAAAATTAAAAAAATCTAGTCTTTTCGCTCGAAGAATAAACAAAAAAAACAAGACGGTGTCAAGTTGGATTACAATTAACACCGAGAATGGTGAAAAAATTGGATCTGCAGAGATATTCCTAAAAATCTGTTATTGCAAAAATAGAAATGGATTATGCAAAGTAAGATGCAGCGACGAAGCGACTTTTTATGTGGTATTTCGAGAAGCAATAATAGAAAAACCCTACAAAGCACCTCTTGATATGAGTTTATTACGGGATATGAACCCAAATGATGTGTCCTGGACTGAACTTCCATTTATTCATCGCATGAGTAGTTCAAATGAATTGTCTCCAATTATAAACATCAATCAAATCAAAAATGTCTGTTGTTTCATCAAAATTAATAACATTATTACGCTAGTACAGCCTTCACATGTTACAGAGTATGATGAATGAAAAAATTCTAATATTATAACTTTTTAATAAATACTCTAGAAATAAGTGATGGAGAGAGCATGTGAAATTTTGTCGACAAATTAATGTTTTTTAATTGTAAATATGTAAATATATGTAAATAACATATATACGATATTGTAATTATATTTAAGTAGAATAAGTAAGCTTTTTCTTAACATTTATACTAAAACTACCACTATGTATTAGATATATACTTTAAAATAAATTTGAAAACAACCAAAAGCAGCATATTCAAAAAAATTTCTTATTTTATAATTTTTTTGCTATCGAATTTCAATTCATTTCTTCATCAATTTTTTAATTATTCAAATTTTAATTAATTTTTTGATTTATTGGATTAATATTGGAATTTCTCTCAATGAATTTCGAAAAAGTCAAACGAGTGGAGAGAATTTTTTAAGTCCAAAAAAGTCAGATGAGAAAATTTTCTAAGTCCGAAAAAGTCAGATGAGAAAATTTTCTAAGTCCAACAGAGTTTTAATTTTTATGTTATGGGGACAGCTTGCTGACATGCTAGGGACAGAGAGATATTGGGGCATGTTGGGGACGCATTGGGAACATCTGAAAATTTCCTGACAAATCTAGACTTTTTGTGGAACGCATGGGAGATGCTCTGACGATATACTGGGGACATTGCAAAACTGAGACGCGCTGGGGGTGCACTCGGGATGTGTTCAGGACATTTTCATTTTCACTCGGGTGGTTATTTTAGAGATTATAATCAGTAAATTATAAGAATTTTTTTATTTATTTAGATGGCTTTTCAAAACTCCGAGCAGACAACAAAAGTGCCATATTATTATAAAATTTAATTGAATACTATTTACATTTCAAGTACATCAAAAGAGTCTCATTCATATTCATTAATAAAAATCATTTGTAATCGATGTAGATGCGATATATACATTGTTATAACACGTCTGATTCATTCGTCATATTCTTTACAATTCGAAGGTTTTAGAATTATATTAAAATCTTTCACATAGACACATACATTCCTGATATTATTTATATCTATCAATTGCCTTCCTTGCCTCATTCCTACTTCATTGTATATAAATGGCACATTAACATATTTCATGTCATTGTCATCGGTATACTGTTTTAGGCTCATATTCAACGGCACTTTAATATGGTTCTCTATTCGAGCTTCGATAAAAAGGACATAAAATTTTGTGTTGTTGTTACAATTAATGGCACAATCATCTTTTTCATGACAAAAACACGTTTTGATAAAAACGTCTGCAAATACAAATTTTTCACCCTCCTCAGCCCGAGTAAAAATTATCAGACGCCCAGTCAGGCGCGGCTAGAGGCACAGCTCTCTTATAGGAATACACGCGTGCTACAGCACTACGTACCGCACCTTTGACGCCCTTATCGGGTTATTTACAGGTGAGGCACGGTCATGTATGTGACTTAGGTATAGGCCACACGGCTGACACACTCGAAGAGACGGGCGTACGCAGTTTCCACCACTGCACGGCATACATGTAACGCCTCTTGATTCCAGCAGCTAATGTATGAAGGTGCTGAGCCCGCGCTGGGCTCGTATCGTAAAGTGACAGAATTTTTCTAACTCCAGGCGCGGACTTAGAAAAAGTTTTTGACTCGGGAATTCTTCTAAGTCCGCGCTCAGGCTTAGAAAAATTCCCCGAGTCAGAATATTTTTCTAAGTCCGAGCACGGACTTGGAAAAATTTCGCATACGGAAATAAATTTCAAAGGTCGGGCATATAGACTTAGAAAATATAAATTATATTTTATATTTTTCTCGGCGAAGTTATATATATATAATGGGTTTTGGGGAGATTTATGTACTTCATTTCAACTACAATATTATTTCAAACATCATGGTTACGATTAAAAATACCCAACCATCGCTTTATTATCATTATTCAAATTCAACGGTGTTTACTGGTTCACACAAATATACTTTCTGACCTATAGGCACAATGAAGCATACATGTCTTACATCATCTACTGTTATCAACTGCAATTGTTCACTATTGACATTATCGATAATTTCGTACAAAAAGTTTAATTCGGCAAACACATCGTTATTAGAGCTGCTAGTACCTGGAGTTGGTCCGGTAAATGGAGGATGAATTACATTTTGACGCTTTATGATTAAAAAAACCTTCGTGGTACAGTTATCATCACAAATTGCAGCACAATCGCACGTTTTTAAAAAATCTTTGACATACCCAAATTGAATTCCATTAGGCCCCGTAAAACTAATGGCGTGGGAAGCAAACGAGACGGTCGAACTATAACTTTTCGTATAAATAATCCGTTTTTGCTTCCGCAATCGATCGAACCGAGAAATTTGAGCTGGAAGTGGCATTCGTAATATATCAAATGCTCTTATAATATAAGGTGGAACGTTTTCCTTAATAGAGGTTACTTTATCTAGGATGTAGGTGTGATTCCCTAAGTCATAGGCCTTGGAAGAATTTGCATGAGCCGACAATAATCGTTCACAGAAATCTTTCGCTCTCGATCCATCATTTAACTCTGAGATCATCTGTGGCAATGCGATGGTACATGCAATTTTTGCATGAGTCTGGAGTCCTACATGCCTGGTGCCATGAATTGACTTGAGGACTTGTCCCAGTAGGTGCTCCAATGGAAAACACGATGAGACCCATAGCGGTCCTAAATCTCGTACAACCGCAGGCAGATGGAGTAAACTGTGCACATTAAAGGACATGTGGCGAAGACCATACAGTTTTTGAAAGTCTTTAACCCATTGTTTTAAGCAATTTTCAACGTGGTCAATGGAATTTGGCGATATACTATTTCCACATAGAAGCGATATGCCCTCGACTAAAAGCAAGTAATGTGCGAAAAATTCAGTGTCCATAACACCTTCGAGCAGCGGGATTGAATAATAAAACAACCACAGCTTCCACTCACTAGCTTTCCAGTGACCAAAATCTTCTTCAATCGAACGCGGATGTCGAGGTACGTGCGATGGTGGGCGTATTTTTTTAAATTGTGAATCCAGAACACGCAAATAGCGACGCAGAGAGAATACTTCATCTGCGTAAGAGTTGTGAAACTATAAAAGGGCAAGCTTTTTAACAACTCCAAGGAAGACACAGTGCATGACATCGATGGCCATACCGCGGATGGCATCAGGCATCATGTATAACAATAATGAGAATGATTTTATTCCATATTGAGAATTCTTGGGGTCGGCACGGCTTGCATCATTTTATACCGCGGATGGCATCAGGCATCATGTATAACAATAATGAGAATGATTTTATTCCATATTGAGAATTCTTGGGGTCGGCACGGCTTGCATCATTTCTATTCTATTCTGGGATTTACGATGTATGGATTGTGTCTGTAATCCTTTTACATCTGGGCCTTGTTGGGGGCAGAGTCTCCTAGCACCTTTCGGTGGGAGCCTCTGTAGGCCAAGCGCACTTTATTTGCGCTTG
>MVJL01005837.1:0-67851 GCA_002156465.1 Macrocentrus cingulum | reverse complement strand
GCATCACTTATCACCGAGTAACTTTTATTATATATTCTTTGTAACGTTTCATCTGAAGTTAGTACAAGGTTCGGTTACATTAATTCCCGATTGTCTTCTCCATTCGTATGTCAATATCGTAATTGTTTATGAAATATCTAGTAACTTATCTATATATAACCTCGACGCCTGATTTTTCCGTGAATTAATGTGTTAATCATTAAAGAGAAAATGCACCTGGGGATTATACATACAGAAAGTTAACCAAGAGTTATGCTAGATCCGTGACCGGGATGCTGGTTCGATCACGGCTCACGTAGTCGGAGTAATTTGTCTCGATTAAAACGGTCAGACCTCGGGCAAGTTACCTCTATGGTGTTTACGGCTGTGTGGCCATCTTCAGGGCAGCATTGTTGCGCGCAGTAGTGAGTGCACAGTTTGTGATTAACATGCAGATGGAGTAGCCAACGAAAACTCTTCAACAGTCTCGACCGTGTCTTGATCTCCATATACTTGTCCGGCACAGCCTGAAGCATGGTGCAACCCTCGCATTCGCATGGCAACCAAGTGGGTAGAATTGAGATTCACGAATTTAGGAAAGTTTAGCGACAGACGAGTGACGCGGAAAGGCAACTATAGCTGTGGGGCACGTTCAGCCAATGCTGGACCAACCTGGATAAGCTTCTTCACTTGGTCCCTGAGGAAAGTCTACCTTTTAACCGCACAATATCCACGGAGAAACAGCTGCTACAGTTGAAATCACTGCTGCATACCTTGCCACCGATATCCGCGCAATTCCATTTTGCATCAGCCTTATCGCTGCAAATGCACGGCGGGCCATCATTGACATGCCCGCAGGACGCCGGCGGGCTTTTTCTGTGTGCTTTGGACATATGCTAGGAAAAAAGCGCACCAGCGTCTTTTTTAAGTAGCACGGCAACGACGATTTTTCATCCACACGCGGGTATCGAAAAATCCTCAGGACCGACAATGGCCCAACGCCAAGAGACTTGCAGATGGGTGTCATCAGGAGGGACACGAAGATCTGCACGACAAGGCGACAGTTTAGAAAACGAACGTTCACGACATGCAAGACAAGCGGCATTGTGTTGAACGAACGTTAATTTTAAAAGTGCCTGCAGCACATCCAACGCCAGAGGATGTATATAGCATATGTCTTTGATGGCAACATCACTCAGAAGAGTTATTTGCGAAATATTTGCCTTTTTCTGCATATGAAATACACACGATGGTGCGGTGAATTGATCGACTGGAAATCCCCGGGCGTTTATATTCGAGAATCTGCAATATCATCGCTGTATATATACAACACTTTCGTTATTCGCTTGCTCAGAGAAATGCTCGACTATAAGTGAAGTATACTTCACGCTAAACGATCAAGCCTGTTAAAAGCTAGTCGGAAAAATCACTTGAGACAGATCTGCACTTAACTTTGATGAAAATTTTAATCAAAGCTAATTCAGCATTTCCATGCTATTTTCTATATAACCATTCATTGTCTCCCGCATCGTTTTTTAAGTAAGTGCGACCCGTTTTATGTGATTGAGATACTCGATATATTATCTAACAGTGTTTTGCTGTTATGACTCGAATTCTGTTCAAAATAATACTATTATAAAAAAATGGGGCATTTGTATCCCGCGGATAACCGACGTCTTGAAGGTTTTTACACGGTTTTTATACCGTTCTGCCATACTTTCGTTTCTGTCTTCTAGATATTCCTTCTGTGGCTAACGAATAGATCTCACACAGAATTAAAAGACCTTCGTGTATCTTTTTATCAAGAAAACAGTCAATTTTGAGATCATTCACAGCTCGGAAAAAAATCCGCCTTAACCGAGGCGCGATCCCGCGCCCTACCTAGTCACAGCCAGATGGTCTTAACCACTGCGCTACGAGCTCGGTAAGCAATATTATTATACTATTGTCTATATTTTGCTACTATGCTTTTGTATGGCTCAGTTTCTGCTCACAATCATACTGCTATTATTTTTTCACTCTGTATTTCTTTTTTTGAAGTGGAAACTTCTTTAGGGACGTTGTGCACTTTCTACAGATGGGGGAAAAACAGCTAAACTCGCGTCAGATCAGGAATGCTGACCAAGAATGCATAAGACGGAGAGTGGTGGGAGAGATGGCCGCTGGAGGGGCGCCAGAGAGAAAGTGAAATGCCCTCTCTTTCTATCGCGCGGCGAACATCTAGCTGTTTTGTCTAGCTGTTTTGTTCGAGTGGTGCAGGGCGCTTGCGCGAGTGTGTAGGAACAATAGATAAATATTCTATTTAACAATAAATGATCACACTTTTATACTGATAAATAAATCAATTCCCAATCCCACTCCCGGAGTGCTACCCATAATTTTTTTTTTCCACTTTATTATTATACTTTGTATAGTTTCATGTAAATATTTTATACTATACTTGGATGGCCGCAAGAAGTTCCGTTTCCATGGTCAATAAAATAAATAATAATTTTTTTCTCGAAAAAGGGACAAATGGATTAACGCACGACTGACGGCTTCGCAACCCTCAAGTGTCAGACTCGTCTAATGGCCCTACTTAAACCCCCTTTATTACTCCTAGCAACCATCGTCAAAGAAATAAATACTAATAAATAATGATAATAATTATAATAAGGCATTTTGTTGGAACAACTTTTTTTTTTGTCACACATTTTTATCTACAAAAGCACAGAATTATTAAAAAAATATTATTTATATTGTTTTATATATTTCATTGGTATTTTTATTGTTATAACCGCTCAAAACTGTTAAAATTGAATTTAAATTCAACTTTTAATGAAAATATCATTTTTCATTATTTAAATTACCATAAGTAAACCATCAATAGCTCGATCGTTATCCCGAACGTCAGTTAACATACCTTGAAAATCAAAAAAATACATTATTGTCAACTTTTGACCACTGAAACCGAATATAACAATAAATATTAATCAAAATCAAGTAATAATCCTTTTGATTCATTGAGAATTCATTTCAAAAACTATTTTCACTTCAGTCATATTTTTCCGAGTGCTATTAGAAAAGCCTATAAAATCAATTGTTTTTTTTTTTTTTTTCGTGAAGAAATAAGTTACATATTTGATGTTGTTAAAACCCATGTTATTTTATTGATATTAAATTTAATTATTTTTTAAAAATTCATTATTCCAATAAAATACCGTGGAAAAAAAAATCTTAATATCTTGCACCCATTTCTATGGTTCTATAAATTTGAACTTTGAGAAACATCAAGTAGGTTGACGACTTTAAAACCTATGTACTACCTCGAATGGTCTTTTTACGGAGAAAATTCTTCTAATCTTATTCCACCATCCTTTTTATTTCCCGTCCTTACTCTCTGCCATAAACTTTCCTCACGACGACGACGACGACGACGACGACGACGGGCGATGCAGCAGCAAAGTCTTGGGTTCCCTCTTTCATTTGCAGAATAGCTCAACCAATCTGCGATTGTGGGTCTTCAAAGTGAGCAATTGTACTTTTACGACCGCAATCATTGATGATCAAATGCATAATTAACTAATCACCAGGCATAATGCTCTGATGCAGCGATATACCCACGGAATAATACACCTCGAGCATTAACCAACTAACCCACAAAGCAAGCGGGTTATGATAGTGCTCAGACAGGTTAGAGGATCGCTATAATGCCATGTAATTATTGCTTTCATTTTCGCCCGGCAACATACAGCATGGATAAGCTTCGAGGAGACGAGGAAGAAGCGCAAGACGCGGCCCAGAGGGTCGAGAGGTGAAAAGGCCACGTGTTACTTATGCCCTAGATGGCATTATGGGCTCCTATAATCCCCGAGACGGCTTTGCAAGTGCTCCTTTTCTCGACTCGCGACGACGCTAATGTTCGTTCAGTAACGACGATGAGTGGCATGCTTTGCCGACTCCAACACCATCATCATACAGCCTTGGATGTCTCTAGGTAACTAGCGCGTCCTTTTTGGTTCCATATAAGTTTTAACTATGCTCCAACATTTACGCTTTTCTCGCGGCCATTGTGAGAGTGCACTCTCGACGCTTATCGAACCGCAAAGCCGGCCGGAAAGTGCGAGATTGAGTGTCGGAACAAATCCTGCTGAATAATTGAGACGGAAAACGTGCCGATCTCACGAAACGTTTATCAACCAATCAATCGTCACTGATGGATCTGATCCAACGCAGCAGTCTGGGCGCGCTATACTAATCCCCGCGGAGATTGTCTGAATAAAGTATTTAAAAACGCATCGTACACTGAGAGAATATTTGCGTAATAATCATCCTGGAAATAAGGGTTCAAAACTACTCACAATATGCCGGGATTTCTTGACACAAGTGCAGTTTCTATACATCGTTGCAGGGTAAAAATTCATCTGCTGCTGAATACAATTTTCACCTACTGCCGGGTGACATAATTGCTTTACACGTCAAAACCTTGATTTTTAAGGATATTCTTATCAGAATTTTGAGGAAATCTTTATTCGCTTCCTGAAATAACAATTTTTAATAATTAATATCTCGTTAACGACCCCGGATTGACCACCATTTTATGCGGTGAAAAAATCAAGCACATTCTGAAGATCTAGAAAATTTGTTTTTTTGAAACTCTATCAATTTTTCGTGCAAATAATTTTGCAGATAAATGTCTTTGAACGTGTATTTCGGGTAAAATAACATAGAGTTATATGGTACATTACATTTAATATTAAATTAACAAAAAATTTGCCCGAATACAGGTATTGAATTTTTGTTTAATCGATGCGGAATTTTCTTTTTCTATAATAGATTTTAAATTCAGTGACTTCTGTCACATTTAACAATATTTTCGGCATACATCCTTAAATGAGAAAAATTGTTTAAGAATGGTCTCCCACTCGACCTCTCGTGGAAGCCCTTAAATTAAACTTACTGGGCTAGAGAGCAAGCATTTTTTCAGAATCGAGAAACCTTGTCTTCGAATGGGAGTTACGATGGCTATCCCAAAATGAGAGAAATTCAAAACGTTGTATCTCCGATATTAAATCAGTCAGAGGCCCAATTTTGATTTCATTAGATAAATGAGAGAAATTCAAAACGTTGTATCTCCGATATTAAATCAGTCAGAGGCCCAATTTTGATTTCATTAGATTCAAGTGCCCTATTGGCTATCCAAAGGTGGTATTATAAAAGCTTTTTTGTTAATTCGTTGATTAGAAAATCACACTGTTAGAAAATAATGGTACTGAGCGCCATCTAGTAGGGTACGCAGTGCCATATTATATAGCATTTTGGGTGTATAACCGAAATATGGTAGAAAATGCTATTCTATACTAGTAAAATCTGCCATACGACTGGTAAAATATGCTATGCCGTATAGTGAAAAGTGCCATACTGTGTGGTAGAAAATTCTATCCGTATAGCACAGGATGCAATTCGTATAGCACAAAATGCTATCCGTATAGCACGAGTATTATCATCTTAAAAAATATTATATTTACCATGGATTTTTTTTTGTCTAAAGTGATTTTATTCTTGCAATTGTAATCATCGAGGTATCAGAATTTGATATCACCGATAGAGCGGGGAAATTTCCGAATGAAAAAAACCCCGTCTAAAGTGATTTTATTCTTGCAATTGTAATCATCGAGGTATCAGAATTTGATATCACCGATAGAGCGGGGAAATTTCCGAATGAAAAAAACCCCGCAACCATGAGGATTTGAACCTCGGTTCTCCGTGTTGCAAGACGAGCGTCTTACCCCGCAGCCAACCGGGCAACTAATTCAACCATAGTATTTTTTGCTCAAATGCGGGGTTTAAGCGCTCGACCTGCACATGGATACCCAACACATTCACACATCTGGCATAGAACATGGCGACCTATGAGTGACAACTTTTACTACCCAGTATAGCACTTTTTCCTATACGTATGCTACGTATCGCTATACGTATGCTACGTATCGCTATACGTATGCGATGTGTCGCTATACACTCATGCGGCGTATTGCTATACGTATACGATGTGTGTCTTGCTAGTATAGTAACGATTACCAAATGTGTAGTATTATGTACCATACTATGAGTATGAGAGAATGAGCCATACGTGTAGCATTTTCAGCTATGCGTATGGTAAATATTGCCCAAATATATAGTGGAATTTCACATAATTCGGGTATGCACCCAAAATGCTATACGAGTATGGCACTCAGCACCATTATTTTCTATCAGTGTAACAGTGTACTTATGTCTGTTACAGGTAATTCAAAAAAATGCATTATAAAATTTTTCCCATGTAATTTTTCGCGTCTTTGAAATATTCAACGGTATATTTGTCTCGTGTAAAAATTTCCAAAGGAAATAAAAAAAATATGACACTGAAGCCCTCATCCTCAGCTTTCTCATCTGTACATGAAAAAGCCCTGCCACCAGGGATAAAACGCGAAGAAATAAACATAAACTCCACCACGAGCGTCGGAAGTAAACGTGGGAATACTCTAGTAATTGAAGAAATTGGATATACTAGAGCAAGCAGAAAAAAGCGAGAGGGCGCACAGAAAAAAAGAACACGCAAAGTAACGGATCAATGTCTGCCTCAACTATATAACACACATCGAGGAGTCACGTTGAGCTAGTCAGCGACCGCTCTGATGCCTATCTGACTCATATACGTTCAGTCATTTCCACAGTTATTAGCAATATATGAGAGGGCACATGCGATTGATTACAAAGTCTGCAAGTAGAAAGCTCCTCCATACCCTCTGTCTGTCAACAAGCCTCACTAATCACAATCTGAACAACAAAACTTTCCAATAAAACCTCGCAAAAATTTTTCCCGCCCTCAAAACTAGTCTAAAAAAAATTCCAAAACAATAAATTAACGAAAAAGTGGTGAATGTCAATGAAGAATTTTGAAATAAACATGAAAATATTTTTCTATTGTAGAAAAAGAATGTAAAAAAAATATTTCCCTGCCGAATAACTGGTGGCACCCTCAAAACTAAAAATTTCCGTGATAAATTGGCATAAAATTGTAGATCGATAAAAAGTTGGCAAGTGCAGAGTCAGCAGTGAAAATGTAGCACGACAGGGAGGGTTACGCGGATGTAACCTTGACCCCTGGATGAACGACCCTCTGCGCGTGGCACCCTCTGCGCCCCTTGCCGCTCTTTTACAAGCAGAAAGTCCGCGAGGACTTGGCCGATTGCTCGGCGTCGGCGCTTCGACCCTTGCCCACACCCTCACTCGCATCCCTGCTCGTCCTCTCTGCACCCCTGCAGCACTCTCACTCTCTGTGCAAGCCCAGGGGTCGTTTGCGTCTCTCCCCCGCGTGCACTGTCGGTTTATTCGGTGGAGAAAGTGAGCGAGCGATTCGTAGGAAGGATTTTCAAGGCCAAAAGACTCGAGGACTTTTATTGTTGATGAAGGCAAGGCAGAGAGAGCAGGCGGGGATTGCACGAATCGAAGAAGAGGTTTGATGTCGTGTAATTGCACTGCTGGAGACTCTGTCACGTTTGATATATGAAGGCTTTTAATTGTTCTCGAGATAATTGGACAAGTAATTTTTATTCTCTTCGCGGATTTGATTGTCTTTGTACTCTATGCGATGGCCAATGCAACTTGATCGTCATCACAGACTGCACTTATCCTCCTCCTCTCAAATGTGTCCCCATGTCAACTTTTAAATTTTGTTTGTTGGCTTTCGAGTTCGTCTGCACTTCAAGTATCCACAATGTTGAAAAGTCAATTCGACCTTCTTGAATTTCAACACAAAAATCCAAACTAAGTTATCCAAACTAAAGCTCAATAACTTCCGAGTATTCCCCGGAGAGAAACACCTCTAGGGAACATTCTCTTTTACTATCGCTGTTCGTGCATTTACTCACCGAATCCATGTTTTTTTTTTTTTTCCTACTCGTTTGATTGTAGTCAATTAAATTTATTGACTTACCTGAAACAGAAAAAAATTTTTTGGATTAGTTGAATGTGAAATCATCGCGCTTTAAGAAGGTTTATATTATCTTTCTCATGGTTTGCATGCAATAGTTCAAGCCCCTGCGATCGATTCGGCGAGACTGCGAAAGTTTCAAGTAAAGTGATTACAACCTCGTGATTTCAAATCGTTGTAAGAGAGTATTTACAACACAAAAAAAAATATATAAATACATTTTTTCCACCGCATATCAATTGGATATAAAAATTTCGTTTTAAAAACATTTTTAACACATTGAGATGAAAAATATTAAATAACCTCTTGTTCATAAATCAAAATAAAAATCAGAGTTGAAATAGTCCGTGGAAAAAAGCTCATCAACACTCAATCTCGAGAATAGGGAAAAAAAATGTGTATAAAAAAATAAAAAAGACCGCCACTTATATTCGGGTGCGGCCTGGTTTCTATCAGTAACGTGTGCAGCAACGCCGGCGATACATTGCGAAAGCGACGGTCCCAACACACTGGCCCAAATCTAGGAGTGGGGAGAGAACAAAGACAGAAAAGTAGACCCGGGTTCCAGGAAAGCCAGAGCAGACTCCGCGGTCAAATTATTTATGGCGATACGAAATTAAGAGTCTCGTTCTGTTTGAGAAGGGCGCGATCGGGGGGCCGAAACGACGCCGATTTGCGTCCTTGGTCCCATCCACACACTGGTGGCTCATCGCGTCAGTCGGGGCCTTCGCGCGGGCGCGAGTCAGCAAGAAAACCATCTGAACATAAATAAAAATCTTTAACTATATCCTGAAAAGACGTGTGGTATTTCCCAATTCCATTACATGAGTCTTTTTTCTGCCAATCAATGGAATGTCTATTTAATTAATAGTCTCGGTGATTTATTTTTCTCCGAGGATGATGGATTGACAGAAACCGCGGTATTTAATTGCTCAAGAATATCATGCCTGGCTAATAAAACACAAATTCCAGATGACTTAACGAATGAAATTGGCAAAAATTACGAAAATCCAAGCGGCTAAACATCACACAGGAGTTTGTCGTGGTGTAAATCGATCGGACAATGAGATATGCGTCCGAAAGGGCGACGAAGACGACGCTCAAGGAGGACAGGAAGCTAGGCGGCTTTTACTTCGATGCCATGCACTCGCGTTGGAACGTCTCTCGCCCTTTGCCTCCACCACACAGGCAGAAAGTAATCAATACTTTGAGACGATATATACGTATGTATACCTCGCTGTAGGTCGATTAGATTTTTTCACAGTCCTGGAATGCATATTAAATCAATTCATTAACATGTTTCATTGAAAAATGTAAATATTTTAACCTTTGAGCCTCACCAGATTGATTTTAAACCTTTTAAATTCAATTTTTGTTGGATAATTAATTGAAAATGTTGGATTAATTTGAAATTGTGGCCGACAAATAAAAAAACAAAGATAAACGTGATGGTTTTCTTGAAGAAAAAAATTCAAATGACGATGAAATGCAGTTTAATTACCTACAAGTGTTCACGAAAGAATGAAGAAAACCTCTGCACGTACTTGAGCAATCGAGGGGCGCGTAATTGGCTCGGAGCACCTTCAATGTGCAAGCGGAAGAGGCCCAATTCGCGTGAAAAACATTTTTTATTCTTCGTCAATTGCTGAGAAGTCTAAAGAGAGAGAGTGTGTGTGCTGAGATAAAAACAGAGGGGTTGCTCGGAGTACATATAATTTTCTTAAACACTCACAAAAACGACGGTTTTTACGGTTTGTATTAAAATATGTAATTAAATGTATCTACCAGTTAATAATTAGGTGGATAAATTGCGTCGTAATTGACTGTCAGTTGGGCAAAAAAGTACTCATCATCACACGCCAACGTTGAAGAGTTGAAAAAAAATTTTTAAACATTTAAAAAGTTTGTTAAAGTAGAAAATGAAGAAAAAAAACTATTTATACTGACGTGCTTGATGGATATTTGAGGAAAATAAATGTGCATAGGTGTGAGTTCTGGAAAACAGTGCGGAAAGCTGACACCTGATGATAATTCTGTGTAATCAAAAGGAGCTGAGCAGAAGAATTAATATCACTAACGTCACACTTCTACGGAATTCTACACTTGGTACACTTTAGAGTGTGCTAATTAATGCAAGTAGGAAATCCTGTTTTAAAAATGACGGTCTCAAAAAATCCTTAATCGCCATTTTTACAAAACATTTGCAAAAAAAGAATTTACAGGCTTTATATTATATACTCTGTAACAGAAAGAAAAACAAAAAGTACAGTGACATGAAAAATATAACCTAGATCATTTTTCAAGTGACAACAAAGGTTCGGACTGGACAATATTCAATACAACTTGAGTTGCAAGATATATTTGTCGGTACTTTTAATACTAGACAAGAAAGAAAAGTGAAAATTACCTCCTGCGATGTGAAATATGGCAGAAAATCTTTGGTTCTTATATATAGAAGCATGAAATCCAAACTTTTAGATGAAAAACCTTGAATTTCGCAGCTAATTTTTCACCTATTATACCGACGACTATTTTCCAAAGATAATATACTTAGAAAAATATACATTTTGTTGTTTATAAAAACACATGGTGCATGGTATTTTGAAGCAAAAAGATCCGATGCTGACGATTTTAGCAAGTGAATATGTGAGAGAAGAGATTAACCGTTGCGTTTGCTCTCATCTAGCAGGTATAGACGCCATTTTAGATTTAAAATGAAAAGAGAATAAGTGAGTTTAGGTCGAAAAAATATTTGGAGGCCATCAGAAATGCGTATTATGGACCTTCCGCAGAGCGTGAGCCATGGATCTCTCTGTTCCAACAACGACGACGCGAAGCAGCCTTCAGGTAGTCGATTTTACGGCCATGAGAAACATAAAGCGGAGAATGATGTGGGCGAAAGTAAAACTCTTAAAAAGAATTGTGTGTACGCAGAGCTGCTGTGTGCGAGAGCAGAGAATATTGTCAAATGCCAGAGAAATTCTTGGAAATTGTTCGCGACCACATGTGAAAGGCTCATATAGCGACGTTATTTGCATATATTACCTGATACTCTCGAATTTTCCATATGCACCCGCCAGCAAGTCTCGACATGTTTTCCTCCACTCTGAATTTCCGCAGTCACAAGGCCACTTTTCGTCAATTACACATCGACTACGAACACAAAGGACATCGCTGACTAGATCGCGCCATTTTTTCCTACTCGCACTGAAAATAAAGCCGCTGCTGATTTTACCGACATCTGCGTGACACGATGCGTTGCCAGAAGATAGCGCCACGCACAGCGATGAAAATCACGAAATGAAAAGACCAATGTGCGCGCGCGCGCATCCTTTCGTATTTTTCATCATGGTTGCTCTGATCGCGCGCGTTGGGCAATCACGTTGTCGTTTGTCGGAAATAATTTTCCTCCGCAAGACAAGTTTATTCGTCAATTAACCCCGTGATTTTTGTCAGTTTAATTGTCCAAGTGTCGTGCAACTCGGTGTGAATCTACTCAAAGACAGTCTCATGTGTATTTGCTGCATTCCAACGACATTGTCAGACTTGGGTAAGTACAGAAAAAAAATGCCGGCGTCGTCGCCATGTGCAAAATTTTTCAACATTTTTTTCATTGCTCGAAATAGCGTCTGGTCGTCACACTCGATCGACGAAAGAATATGTCGAAAAATTACATAGATATTAAATATTTGAGCAAAATGACCTCGAGCTGCTTCGCCCAAGCACGGCGTTCAACTGAATACTCGGAATTTTCTACGCATTCGAATTCGTCTCGTGTTTTATATGGGGCTTTGTGCGTTGGCTAGTTTATACAACATCGGTTGCATGGAATAAAAATAGAAAATATACATACGTGGACATTTTCGCTGGGAGAAACGTCGACTCTGATGGTGGAACTTGATTTTTTTTTTGTGCACGACTGACTACGAATTTGCTCGACAACGTTGAAATATCGAGTGGCCTCGACGATGGCAATGACGCGGGAAAAATTTAGGGGGAACGAGCTAGCTACGACGACTAATCTATCATTGCTCGCTATCATCCAACTTCCCGGGCTATCGAATGTTTTCAGAAAAGTGTGTATATGTGCCTGGAAAACGGACGCTCATACACAATCTAAGCCAACACACAAGTTAGAACGTGAGTGTGTTGAGATTGAGGGGGAAGGGCATGGCAGAGTAATGCCACTTGCAACGACAATTGAGTTGAATTCCAGGAAAAAAATTCCCATCCACGATATTTTTTGTTGATGATAAGACATTTTTTTTGTTCAATGATTTCATCATCTGCCGATAAAATGGCCGCGATCAAACGAAAATTCCGGTTTAAAGTGGATTTTTCGTGAAGATCTCGGCGAGCGATGCGACGATAATCATAAATTCACCCTCGTGTCACCCCTTAGACAAATATGGTCTATATTTTCCGGTGTTATTCATGCAATATTATACTGTGGACTATTTTTGGCGGCCATGCGGCACACGCACGCGGCCACCCGTGTTACAACGCTGTTTCACAGTCACCACCATCACCTCCATGTGTGACTCATATCTACTTACGGTGTGCAGGCCCACTCTCAACAATTTTTTTTCCTAACCTGAAAGAGCCTATATTCGGCTACGAATATTTTTACCTGACTATGCTACTCATTTTTTCAGCCACACAAGCCGCGCGTCACGCACTCACGACGATATCGCACTAAAAACAGCCTCGACGATATACCGAGCGGGAGATAGTATATAGCATCGACCGCAGTGTTGTAAGGATTCGAATAGAAGGGCATTCGGTCATTAGATTATCCAGGGTCACTCATTGTGCTCTGTCTCTCAAGTCGGCGAGCTTATCGCGATAAAACTAACGACATTATCAATTTTAAATTATTACCGATTGAGCACATAAACTATTGAATAAATACACACAATCCGTTAGAATATGCCATGGGACCACACATATTTCAAGGCATAATCAACCAGACCTGCGAGATTTTTTTTTTCTTTTTTTCAACGAATCCCACTGATGAATATTTACCTTGCGGTCTCTCCATTTTTATCCTCAATATCCAGACGTTCCATTTCCTTAGCCAGCATGCCACTCTCGTTGAATTTATCCACAGACATGATAATACGCGACAATTACAAACGAAACAAAAAAAAAAAAAAACAAACTGGCTCTTTGTTTTTCGTATTTACACGAACTGGCTCTCAAAAAGCACTGTTCAATTATAATTTATAATTATATTATAATATATATATGTCATATATATATTTTTTTTCTTTCTCCCCCCTTATTATATATATATTTTTATATATTTTTAAGGAGATAAAACTTTTTTTTCGTCAACTCGCGTTAACGACTGAGGTAGACTCAAACACTGGCACACACGGGAGATTATCCCTTCTCAACTGACACTGCTCTTACAGTCCAATGAGAATATTATATGGCGTTTATGAGGACAAAAATATATTTACAATATATATCTGTATAAATATATGCAATCACTTATTTAAGAATGAAGAGTAGACCACGACAACACACTATGTACTGGCAGCGCACTTTTCTCGCGGGTTTAGTAACCGGCGACAGTTGTTACGAGAATGGTAGCGTCCTCACTCCTCCCTCTCCTTGCCCCTCTCCAGTTGCTCTTGGAGCCGAATACCCTGACCGCATACAGGCCCTTTTCTTTTCCCTCGTTGCCTCTCCCTCGACCCTCCTCCGACACTCGACGTCTTTTCCTTCGTCTTCCGCACGACTTTCCCACTGCAACACGCACAGACACACACTTATTGCGCCGAGAGACCACTCCAGGCACTTTACTAGTCTATTTGTCCGTTTTTTCGGATGACGCGCCTCAAGCACAGGCAACTTCACTTTCACCGATATCACCGCGAAATAGAGTCGCAGTGTTTCATATATATATCTCTATCTGAGGTGTCTGAAGGTTATTGCGTGTAGTGGCCTTCGGCGTAACTGAAGCAAGTGGCGCAATAATCGTGAGGTGGTCTCAGAAATGCCACTATCTGTCGAGAGATAGAGAGAGGAGTAGTAAAAAAAAAAAAAAACAAGTACTCGACGAGCATTCACACGTTGATGGGCACGAAAAGAGAGGGGTGCACGCGAAGATGGGGAATTTCGTGGCGCCGGTGTGAGAGGCCGGCACGTGCCAAAGTCAAAATGATTGCAGTTTGCAGTTGTGTGTGTATGTGTGTGTGTGACTGATGTTGCATACAGCAGTAGTGTGTACTGCAATTTTTTTTAATCCATCAACTTGATTTAATTCAGATTGTTTTTTTGTCTTTTTTTTTACAGATCCCTGATTGAAGAGTTACGTTGGGCCTGTTACTCCTGATGTGTATACCACTGCAAAAACCAAGGGATGCAACAACAAACAACACGTAGACTGTGAATTTTGAAAGAATGTCCGAGACCGAAAAAACGGAGGTGGCGGTGAGCGGGCGCTCGACGCGTATTTTCTCCCGTATGATACTGGCCGAAACGCGAATTTCTTCCTCCTTGGATTTCGATATCCGCGCGTCACGTACATGCACGCGTGCGTACTGACGTCGAATAAGTGGTGGCAGTGATGGTGGTGGTAGCTACGATGCTAGTGGTGGTGGTGGTGGTGGTAAAATTGTCGCTGCACGACCTTTCGTCTCGGTGTGATGCGACAAGTAAAGACGAATTTTTCGATGACCAGATGCCGACTTCTTGTTGATCGGTGAGTATATTTTGATGTTTGTATTTTTAAGGCCTTGTTAAGGCGAGTATTGGCGGAATATCTACAGCGAGAAAGCGCGCTACACTGATCATATTATTTTTGTAATCGTGTGCGCCGCAGCGAGACTGTGCGGTCGCTGTAAGCCGCGCCCAGTTGTCCCCCACTCTTCAGATATCCCCTCTGTGCCTGAATCGCAGGCGCGCGGCCCAAAGCATCTCCCCTTTTTTGCTGCGCTCCCACCCTTCACCCGGCGCCCGGGAGACTCTATCCCACCCGGTCTCACGCGCGTACGCGACCGCGCGAATTGGAAAATGCGTACGTCATCGAGCCGGCGCGCAGCGGGGACATCTGGCGGACGCCGGTAGGCAACTGCACCAGAGTGTGTCCCCCTTGTCGTCGCTGTCTACTCTAGAATAGAGAGAGCGGCACTATTGCCAAGGCCAATATCCCCACCGCGCTCACGTGGCTAACGTCTCTCTTGGCGCAACGACGCTACCATACGATGAGACTCGGCGCGCGCGAGACTGAGACAATCGATCGCAACCACTGAGCGCGCGAGTGGGATATCGCGCTGACACACACGTTGCCGCCAAAACTTTTGTGCCTTCGCGGCGCTCATTATACGCACACTCATCAATGAGATTATTGTTATTGAATGGCCCCGCTATTTTTGCCAGAGAAATTTAAGACTTTTTTACGTTATTCGAAGCAAAAGTGAAAGTTTTAAGGCTTTACAACTGCTGCGGGCCGCAGATTTTTTCACATCTGCAGGTCAGTGCTGTGTGTAGCGTTGTTGCGTTATTTTGTTGCCATCAGTCTTTTTTTTTTCTAAGGCTGAAAATATATATGTAATGTATATTTCGCTTGCGAAAAAAAATTCTACCGTGACCTCGGTCCCTTTGCCTATCCTCAGGCGCCGCGGTCCCACAGTTTCAAGCGTCAGGATACTTCCTTCCGAGAATTCGCCTAGGTCAAATGCGCGGCTACGCCCTCTCCGCGCGGTCTCTCTCGCCCAGGGATCATCGGCTAAACGAGATATACGACGTGGAGGCAGTCGACTTGGCGGCGAATTCGATAGTGGAATCTCGTCACTTCTTCCATATACATTTTTTTTTTTTTCTTTTTTTTTCCTCGGCTATTACTGAGATTCAAGTGCTTCCGAGCGATTCTCTCACGCTCAGCTCGATAATATAAAACATTTCCGGTCGGCTATATATTTATTCGCTGATGAAGTTCTTGTTATTGGTAATAAGCTGATGAAATTTAAATATGTTATCATGATTTTTTCCTTTCTGATCTCATTGCATAGATATGGAATTTTCCACAAGTTTTTTAAAACTTTCTAAAATAGTGTTTTTAAGTAGATAAATCGATTATAGGAAGGATAAATTAATTATCGTGTAATATTTGGTAGTAAATTTTGTTTTGTTTTGTTTTGTTTTTTTTTTCGAGCAATGTATAGACCCATTGAAATAACTAATTTATGTGCAATGGAATAAATTATTAGGCGGATGAATAAACACGCGTCTTCGGCATCGTTTTATTCAGAATTGACCTGGCTGTGATTACCTCGTCAGGGAGATATAAGACAACGTGGGAGGAAGCAGCGCGGTGAGAAAGAGAGAGAGAGAGAGTCGTTAAAATCGTCACGCGCGCCCGTGATGCAAAAGGGGCTCTATACTCGCTATTCACTTGGAAATTATACAAGAGGTTTCACAACTTCAAAACAAAAAAATCATATCGCGTCATCGTGTCAGCTAAAATTCCTTAGATCTAAGCAGAGTTTTTTTGGCCTCTCTAGCGCTGGCCGGGAAAAAAAAAAATACTTGAGCGCGCGTTTTTTTTTTTCGACACTCTCTCATTTGATTTGAGGCAACGAAGCGCCGGTGAATAAGGTGGTCACAAAGTGCAGAGTGACCCGTCGCCGTTGCAATTTTATACTTGAGTTATTGGAATATTCTGCGGCCTCGTGAGCGCGCACCTTTTGCTTCTATCACATGGAGAGTGGCAAGCTCGTCGCTGTTTTCGTAGACACAAGACAGTGGCGCACAAGGTAGACCAGACATTCACGCTTCGCCGAGGAGATAATCGATTGGTCATTCAACGAAATTACTGCGCCATATTATGCCCACGGTGCATCAATATTTTGCTTGTATTTAAACAATAGATTTATTCTCATTTCGTTTTATTGTTTATGTTTTACATCATTGCACGTGGCAGTAATAAGCTTGCAGATGTCTACAATTTTTAGCTCAATTCTTTTTCACTTGGAATTTTTACAAAAAAAATTTATGGTATCGAAAATCCGTTTTAAAAAAAAATTAAAATTCGTAAATTAAATTTTTTTTTTTCAAGAATTTAGTTCTAAATTTATTGAGCATACTCTTATGAATCAAGATTTTTTATTAAAAACCACTTGAAAACGTGATTTTCATAAGAATACAGTTAAAGAAGAATTTTTTTCATATTAAATTATAATCATGTAGAAATCTGTGAATTTCGGATTTTTTTTAAAGTTATAGAAAACTCGTAGAAAAAATTTAAAAATCTCTTTCAATAAAAATGCAAGTAGTATAGGAATTTTTTTAAACACTCAGAACGCGCATTGATCATCAGATTGCAATTTTCGTGGTTATAGAACTTGTGATAACTGAAAAATCACGCAATAAAAATCAGAGCACTAAAAAAATGCTCACACGGTTGCGGTGAAGCTATACTAGGTCAGGATAACATTGCACAATACAGCCTGGGTGTCTATAGAATTATTATATTGACCGGCGGAAGTCTGTTGAGCTGAATTCTCGGTAAACGCCAGAATATCATACGGGGGAATGAATTCAAGGCTGGCCCACCTTTCAAAACAGACATATCTCCCCCATATATTTATAACAGTTTCTGGTCGTGGCCGAAATGGCCGTAAAACAAAAGGCAGAAATCGATTGGCACAACTCGACGACGACGACGAGGAGTAGGTGCTGTGTGTGTGTGTTTGGCTTATTTTTTCCCGCTCCCCCGAAATAGATTAAAAAAAAACAGGGACAGCGTGTTTTCAGGCCTCTGTCTGCACTATGGCTAACGGCACTTGGGGTAGGTTCAGGGGGCTGCGCGCTGTCTTTAACGTTAATTAATAGTTGCACGGCTCGTAAATACGAAGGTGAATGGAGCGTAGCCGCAAAAGAGAAATATTATGTTGGAGAACGAGGACCAAATGGTTTCCGGCATAAACCTCTTAAAATTTTGTGAAAAAACAAAGCCACCAAGTTAATAACTAATCGAGTGACAAACGACTAAATCCAGAGAGGGCGGGGAGAACTGTCTTTTTTGCTCGCAAACGCGACCACGTAGATGCAGAATACTCGGACATTTTCTTTGTTTAAGACACAAAATCCAGCGCGCGTTTTTGGCGTGTCCAAGAATAATTTACCAGCTTGTGGTGTTGAGGGATGATGTTTGACAGCGCGGGGGGTTGTGCGTCGAGTGGATTTCGTATTGTGTATGAATTATGCGAGCATGTACGTGCACTCTTTGCTTTTTATCGGTCACGTACAATCTTTGAGAGCAGTTGAATGATAAAAATAAATCGCCATCACGTGAGAAGAATTGAGCTCAAAAAAAAAAAAAACGAGAAAAATCCACGTTAATATTTATAAAATGAATTATCAAAATGATTTCCAAGTGAAAAAAAAAACCGAAAAAATTTAATATGCTGTATAGAATATTTTTATTTGCATTTTTAATTTTTACTTTTTTGATTATTATTATTATTATGTAATAATAATAATTTAATAATAGTTTTTTTTCATGATTATTTTCATTAGTTAAAAAAAAAAAAACTAAAAAAATTTATTTTAGTAGCAGAAAATTTTTTTGGGGTGTTTTTTAATTGGAAAAAAAAAATCTTAGTAAAGGGCACTTAAAAAATACCTCGAGAAAAAGTACAGTTTGCTGAAATGATTGCAAAACAGGATATGTACCAGGAGCGCAAAGCGGGGGTTATAAATAAGCGGATAAGAAAGCGATGGTCCTGATGCGGGTGCGACGCGCAGGAGCGTAGAAAAATAAGGTGCAGGATGGCGCGCGAGGGTGCGAGAGTACAGGGGAGAAAAGTAGAGGAGGCGCCACGGGCTGGCCGTGAGCACAAGGGGCCACGATAGAACTGGCGGGAGAAAGTGAGAGTGAGTGAAAGTGCCCGTGGGCGAATTCTGGAATCAATAGCCGCCGTGGCACCCTTGGCGAGTGGAATACTAGGTTTTCGCGGCACGCTGGGAATAACGCGCACTGTCAAGTTCTTAAATGAAGAGAACGCGAGGCAACGGCGCGCATCCGAAACAAAAGAACCTACAATTCCACCCGGGAACAAGTACGATATTTTATTATTCTTCACCGAGAGAGGTTTTAATATTCGTAGCAAGTATAAATCCGGCAATAAATGGATATAATTAGACGAATTACAAATGCGTTTCGCCAGGAAGACTCTTTTAATTACACACCTCTTATTATATTCTTAATGAATTTTTTTCTTTTATTTCAAATTCCGTTTGAAATAATATTCGCATCACAGTGATTGATGTGTGGGTGGGTGGTGCATGGACAGATTGAAAATGGATGATGGTTTTTTTTTAAGGGAAAATACATGGGAAATACTTACCTCCATCCGTTGCTCAGTTGACCGACTGGAGAGTCCGGCAGGGCGGTGCCGCTACCCCTGTAAGCAGGAATACACATTTGTAGGGATGATTTGCGGGATTAGGAATGGGGTTTTTCGGATGGATTTGCAACGTGCAGGAAAGAAAATAGGGAAAATTAGGGAGACCAGTATTTTTTTTACATGTCTCCCTTTGATGCTGCTTCAGAAAAAGGGGGTGTCGCGCACGCACAAGCGCGCCGTTGATTGAAGCGTTCGTGAGATACATGTTAATAAGTTTTCGGCTGAGTGATATTAAACAAGAGAAAAAAATTAATATCCAGCTGAGATAAAGATCGTTTGGGCCAGGTGCCTCTGCTGTCCAGTGTGTATATTTTTTCGCGACTATCCCCCTCCCTTCAAGTTGTCTTGGTCACGCCAATTAAGCGGAATCGCTGTTAAATATCGTTCTTATCGTGCGTGAATTCGCCGCCGTCTTTTTGCGGAATTTTAATTCTTTAAAGTCATAAATTTATATAAACTTTTGAGTATCTATATACTTCAATATGTAAGATAATTATCAGATTTTTAAAGTGGATTTTTAGGCTAAAATAGTGATTTTTTTAACCGTTCAAGGAGACACCTATTTTTTCGATATCTCCCATACATTTTGGGTCTATTTGGCCCTGTTCACTTTTCTACATAAAACTACCCGAGTAAAAATATTCAGTGGTGTCCACAATGTTGTGCGCGCTATGCAAGTGACTAGCGCCCACAGTAGCGCGAACAGGCGCGCACACTAGCGCGCACACTAGCGCGGACCAGGCGCCGTTATCGGCGATTCGGCGCCCACACTATAGCGCCCGCAATAGCGCCCGAAAACCTGAAAGCGCTAGTGTGGAGACCATACCCCGCAGTAGCGCCCGCAGTAGCGCCCGGAAATCTGGAAGCGCTAGTGTGGAGGCCATACCATATAAATATCAATAAAACATACAATAAATATTATATAAAAAGTAAAATGTTACTTGAAATAATATAATCCTGGGCCTATTAGTGCTCATTAGAATGGATAACGGAAATAAAAAAAAAAACATATTATTATATCGGTATATATAATATTATTTGTAATTATATTGTCAAAATAAACACGTATTTATATATACATTTTAAATATTGTTCACTGCATATATAAATTTATTTAATGTCCAACTATTCACCTAGCTGTTTCAATTGACAAGAAGTATATGATGTATAATATAAGAAAATATTTAGACCGCTGACAATTATTTTTCTAAGTCCAGTTTGGACTTAGAAAATATTGGGTTGATTGAAATTTTCTAAGACCAGACCGGACTTAGAAAATTTCAGCATGCTTCATAAAAAGCGCCAAACTAGCGCTAAAATGAATTTTGGCGCTATGTGGATTACCTAGCGCCTATAGTAGCGCCCACAACATGCAGGTGACTACTGTGGGCGATACCCCAAATTGTGGGTACCTTTTCGAGGCGTCCACACTAGAGCGTACTGGTCTCCACAACCAAAAAAGCGCCAATATAGGCGCCCACAGCCTTTGGGTGACTATTTTCGCGTCTTTTTCGTTGTGGAGACCACATCGCTCTAGTGTGGACGCCTGAATATTTTTACTCGGGTACTCAACCAATTGGTTTCAAAAATTCAGATATATACTTTAAATTCTGTTTAAATAGTTGATAAATATTAAAAAAGTTATTAAAGTCTTTAATATGAAAAAAAGTTCACGATAAAAGCATTTGTTTTCTAAACAAGGGAATTTTATGAAAAAAAATGTAATTTGTTGGGTTTTTAACATTTCTTGTTGAAAATTTACGTGAGTTCTCTCAAAGTACATTTATTAAATCAAAAAATTAGTTGGATATCTTGAAATGAAAATAAACAATAACAAACGATATGCCACATAGTGGCTTAGTGTATGGTGTATAAAAAAGGTTAAAATTTTTTTGTTTTCAAGTTTTTAACTACAATTACAAAGCGGAAATTTTTTATCATGCAATTTGGATAAACGGCAGTGGTCAATATTGTAAAATGCTCGTGAATAGCAATTTGAAATTGATCAGAGAGAGCCCACTTATTACCATTGGAATGTCAGGTAACCCTGGAGGCACCTGAACAATTATCTCCAATAAAGACATGCACTTTTAGTGATTTAAAAATTTTTCTCCAGCACCAAAATTCAGATAAAAATTTTATTTTCATTTTATCTATGCTTCAAACGTTAAAATATACCTGAATTTATTTTTTAATAAACATAAAAGTGCACTTGTAATCTTAATTTCATCAAGTACAAACGATAAAACAGATAGTACACGTTGGCTTTTTGATCGTTAAGTATTTTTCAGTGTTTTTAAAGGCAACGGGCCCTTGGGGGAGAAATTATCAATTTACTGGGCAGAGTAGATTGTGTAAAATCAATTTGCCTGGGGGAAATTAGTTTTCGATGCTCAAGACTCGTGTTGACAAATTATTTTTGCACGATGATTAAGCGTAAGGTGTTGGAATAAGATTTTTAGATTATAAAAATAATTTCTCCTTAAGTGAGTTGAAAGAAGAGAAGTAGTCAAGAATGATAATACCAGGTGCAAGACTGCGGTATTTGAAATCGTGGTTGCCACGATAATTTTGAGCGACGCGCTACTGAGGTTAACGCGCGGGCAGGTGTTATAGCGGCGGGAGCTGGAAGCGTGGACTATTGCACCTGAAAAATCGCATCGTACTTATTTTCATCTTTTATTTACCTCACTTTTTCTTGTTTTTTTATTTCAGAGAGTGGCGAAAAAGTTTACGATCACGGCTCGACGGCGGCGGGATAACACGTCAAAGCGGAACCCAAGATACAAGTCTCTGGCGCCCGAAAATTAAAGAGAGAACTCTATACTATACTAACGGGACAAAGACTCTGCCGGATAACAATAATTATTGCACGTCAGCGTACTTCAATTTGGAGGATAATTAAGCGATGCTCTTCTGGCCGTATCACCTGCAGATTTGTGAGTACATATTTTTCTTCTCCTCATATTATACTTTCCATCGTTTTTAATTATTTTATCAAATCATTTTTTCGCGCCCTCGCTCCATTAACCGCATAAAACCGCTCTCGTTAACTTAATTTTAATTAAAACACGTTTTTTTCAACACTTTTTAAAATTATCAACTGCAAGATGAATATCCAACTATATATGTGTAGGTCTTAAGGATGTATATACGGAAAATATTGATAAATATCCAACTAATCCGAAAAAAATTTGCGTCGACTAAATAAAGCAACACTTCTACCCGGGCTAATTTTTTTTTATTAATTTAAGCGAATGTAGAGCAAAATGGGCTATCTAAAAAAACAGGTAATAATTTTTTTTGCTTCAATTATACATCAACTTGATTTTAATTATTATTTAATCATCTGTTGAAATTTTTTTGAGCAATTGTATCACACTATTTTAACGGTTTTTTATTTTTTTGAGCGAATTTTTATTCTATTTTTACACTATTAGTTTTAAAATTATTATTATTTGAAGTACCCTATATTTCGCGTCACGTAATGTTCAGCATCCCATGTTATTTTACCGGGAAAGTTGCGTTGAATGACATAAAAATACAATATTTTGATCTAGGACAAATTAATAACGTTTTTCTACCTTTGATTTTTCGATTTTTTTCACCACAGAAAATTCTAGTCAATTCAGATCTGTTAACGTGATATTAATTATTAAAATTTGATATTTTCTGAATCCAATAAGCCCAAAATTACTCTAAATTTTTCCTTTTCTACGTCTTTAAGTAATTACACTTTAAAATCGAGATTTTTAAGTCTACATCAATTAAAGTCCTTACAAAATTAATAAAATAAAATTTACCTACAAAAACTGACAAAACAGTCCGGTATACATCCTTAAAAAAAATTAATATCTATAATATCCAACTAATCAAAAGATGTGGGAAAACTTTTAATTTCAAACATTTAAATCGCTATTGGAGATGCTTTATGCACCCTCACGGATTGAAAGTCGCCTTGGAAATGCGATAAAAAAATTCCAAATCTCCCCCGAACCTTGATAGCATCAACTGGCGTCATTTAAACACGCGCGCGCGAGGAGGTCTTGGTATAATCACATTTTAGCACGTCGCGCTTCTCTCGTGTATACCCAAGTGCGCAAATTGCATTCCAACATCAGGATGGTCGGTGGAAGGCCTGTTATTACGATGGTTCTCAAGGGCTACTAACTATACAAGAAGGATATTGGAATGTCGGAAATATTAACGACTTCACAATATATAATAGAGATCAAATGAAATGTGTGACTGGCGAGGTTTTAGGTGTGCAACTGCACATCAAAATGGTCGACAATTAGACCAGTCATAAATGCTACTTTTCTCTCGTCTTGGGTGTTATTGTCCGACAGCTAATGGAGAGGATATATAAACGTATAAGATTATTTGCCTGGAGTGGTGTGAACGCAGCTGCATCCGCTTCTAATCGCGATAGTGCTCCAAGGCACGAAACGATACTTTAAGCAAACATCTAGCTAAAAGGATCATCCATATAAAGGCTTTTGTTTCGACTCGTCACCAGCGCGAGAGCGCGAGAACAAGCGCGTCTGCACACGTGAGAAAGCACGCGGGTATATGAACGGAAATAGGGGCCCTGGCATCTATGTATCTCTTTACATATTGCGCATCCAGTTTGCGCTATACACTGTTTGCCCTCCTTTTGCGCGTCAATTCACAAGTGAAGCCAAGTCGCGAGTTTGCTCAGGGGCTTACACCATGTCGCGCTTTAGTCATTCAAATTTTGCCCTGTAGCCAAAATGACAATTGTCCGTGGCGTTAAACACCGTACGCAATACAACGTCATTTTAATGAAAATAAATGCAACATGTGAGGGAGAACATGGGCAGTTTGTGGCGCATGCAACAAGTGCATAGTATGCACATACTTGCCGTGTTGTATGCAGCCAATAATGCTGATGTGGTGGAAGGAAAGAGGGAGCAGAACGTGATGTAAACGCAAGCTACTCGCGCGCGGAAATAAAAGGGGTGAGGCTGCAACGTGTTGGGGGAGGCTCAGAGTGGGGGAAACTGCACGAGGTTGGCACGCGCCGGATGCGGCGCGATTCTGCCGTCAGGGCCTCGGGGAGAAAGGGGAGTTGCATGAGTGCACGAGCGACTGATGCCGCGCAACAACGCCAGGGTGATGCATCGCGATTAGCGCGCGAGTGTCTCGAGCGTTTTTTTTTTGGTCCTTTACCAACAAACCATTTTTCGTTATCGCCTCCGACAGCATCAACCTGATAATAATCGTACGGTAAGTTTTTTAAATTATGTCTATATGGCGAAAAATTGATTTATCTACTATAATCCGGCTTTTTGTTTAATTTGAGAAGTTGGAAGCGTGCTAAACGGGTTTTTATAGCTCTCAAAATCTGCTAAGGATTTATTTTCCTTACTACTAGAGTAACATCGACTTTATTTATGTATGAAATCTAAATTTTTTTTCTATTGACAAAAATACCATTAAAATTTTTTTCAATGGATTGATAATATGCACACAAGCGACCACCTTGCAGAAGCAGTGCATCACCCTCTGATGATAAAAAAAGAAGAAAAAAAAAGGGTTGAACACGACCTGATTGACTCGTGCGACAAACGGGGCTCTGCCTATCTCCTTATTATGTAAATAAGAGTGCTGCAGGGCCTCTTGAAGCAAGAAAGTGCACTTGCATTTATTCAAAAGTAACATGAGCCATTATACAATGAGCAAGACACGCAGTGTCGCGAGTGCACGCGAGCATGCTTGTCATTGGTGAAGGGTGTTGAACGCAAAATGCTCATTGGCATAAAATGAAATGAGCATTACCACCGTCTTCGCTTATGTAATTGGCATAATAAACTTGTCACAACACTGCTGATTTGCAACAGAATGCATCATTGCACTCTGCCGCGCGCGCCACCTTGGTTTCTGTTGTTTGCAGCCCAATATAAAGGATCCAGGAAAAAAACAACATCACAAGAAAAATAAACGAGTCGAATGGCTGCATTTCGCGGCGCATGTGCACCCTACAATAGCATCGCATGCACGTGCCTGTTGCATTGTATGGTGGAGCTGCACAAACTGCAAACCCTTGCGGTTATGCATCAAACATATGGACAAACACGCATCGTCTTCAATCAATACTATCTCTTATTAGTGGTCCAACGAAATTTGTGTCTGTCAGTAAAATTCTCAACAAGCCGTCCTGACAACTTCTGCAATTTTTATCCTCAAAAAAAAAAAATCTAGTTTTAAAAAAATTAATTTTTAATTGAACTGTTATTCATATTCTGTTATAATTTCAAATTTTGTTATAATTATTGTTAGGTCTGTAATGTGAATTTTTTTTTTTTTTTGGAATAAAAAGATTTTTTGAATTGAGTTTAATTTTATTGCAAGATGAAAACTGGAAAACTGAAGTGTTTGGACAAAAGTAGGGTGATGTGTTGGTAATGAATTTTGTAATGCGCGCGGCAAACTTGACTCGGATCGAGTCTCAAGTGATTGACAGAGACGGTTGGTTCTCACACTATCCAATTTAAATTCACTGAGGAGCCTGACTATGATAGAAAAATGAGTGGGGCTTAGAAGACCCTAGTTGGGTATCTAAACTAGTTCTTAGAATACCAGTTGGCTGCTTCAAAACTCATCCTTATCCATTGTTGGCGTTCATGCAGTACTGCTCGCCTCTTCAGGTTGTATTTTACATTTGAAACATATCGGCTTGTATGGAAATTAATGTTTAGCAATATGTATTGCAATGTAGCATATATATAGTCAAGCGGGCGATGGAAGAAAGGCTCCTTGCTGCATTGCATATCCTGAATATCAAAAGCAGTGTGTCTTTAAATGATCTACTACAGCACTCTTGAGTGACTTTTGATACATTTCCCTCTTTTATACTCTCCTCCACTTGTTTGCTTCACTCATCTATAGTGAAATTATCTTCATTCTCATATCTTGTGTAGAATCTTGTGAAAAGGCATCGAAAATACCTATTGACATGATTTTTTTTTTTTTCTCCTGGATCTTTGTGGAATATGCAAATATTCATAACCGTTGATATTTGGGAGGTCTTTCATCATTTTATTTATAGATACTCATCAGTGAGGTTTTTAAAATGTTTCTCAACTTATGAAAAGGCATAATCAAATTTTCTATCGATAATTTAGTGTGAAATAAATGGAATTATAAAGGAGTTTTAACGATTATAAAAGCATATAAAAAATGAGAAATTATAACCTTAAATTTTGTGAAATTGAATTTTTAATTTTGTAATTTTATGGATGCATAATTATCTTTTTTTAAGACGATAAAATTAATTAATAAAAATATTAAATGCATTTTTTTTTAATTATTAAAAAACTTTAAATTTGATCGATACGAAGAATTGGGTATTTTTGTTTTTTGGGCTTCGTATCAGGAAAACATGATTTATCATATTCTAAAAACCCTTTAAAAAAATTGACCCCATACAAGCTCACGAATTTTAAAATCTCCAAAAAAAGTTAAAAAGTGATTGTAGAAAAATTTTTTTTCCTGCCTGAAAAAAGAAAAAAAAAAATTATTTACCATCACATTTTGACCATTTTTGGTCAAATTTAAGAAATTCGTCCTTTAAAAATGCTTTTATCAAGCTGAATTTTTTAGAGGACTCTTAAAACATGAAGAATTATGATTTTTTTGATACAAGACAGGAAAAAGAAAAATATTCGATTTTTCTGGGCCACTCTAATATATTATTATAGTCACTAATTTGACTAATTTTGAGATATTACAGCCTGATGACTACTTTATAATTTCGCTGATGTTTGCAAAAAATGTTCTGAGCATTACTTGAAGTATATGCAAAATGACAAATGTAAAAAATATATTCCTCAAGGATTTCTATCATTTTTCAAAGTAATACCGGGGTTGGACAGGCAATAAAACGAAAGAAAGATATCGGTGATGGAGGGTAGAAAGTATGAGGTTAGGGGGGCAAGGAGGGAAATAACAGATTGCAGTTGTGTGGCACGAGCGAACGACAACAACGCGACTGCCTGTTCTCTGACGATTTTTTTTTATAATGCTCTCTCTCGCTCTCCTCCGCCTTGGCGGTGTGCTGCAGTGCGGATATATAGCCAGCAGAGAGTATACATATCGTGGAGCAACTCAAGGAGGCAGGTGCCACACTTTTTCGAGCGTTTGGCAAACGACGAGAGGGTAGGATGAGGCTGATCGTTGTTGCACCAGCGGCGCCGCAAAATATCGTTATTAGACCTGGTAATTCCTCTCATTCTTTTACTTTTTAACGGGCAGTAAAACTTTCTAAATTACCGTATTTTCCGTCAACGATACATTACCCGTTCGTTTATCAATGATTAAATATATTTTTAAAAATGCGTACTTACCGTTTTTTGCTTCCACTCGCCACTGACGGTTCCACCACCAACGCCGATCCCATGTAAGTGTAGCCTAAAAAAAAAAATACATCATCAATCTCACCACAAAAGATGTTTAATATCAGAATTTGATCTACAAAGCAATTTAGATAATAGATTAAAAAAATTTCGTAAAATTTGAAACTTTACTATCAAAGATCTAGATGACAAAAGTTTTGGATGTTAATTAATTGCTAGATATTCTTCAAGCTTGCAAATTCAAGTTGATTTTACATCAGTTCATCTACAGGGAATTTTTCAAATGAAATTTATGCACAGGCAGTTAGTGGTCAGTTTCCCATGGAAAAGCAAAATAACGTGCATATATCTGCGACCGGTTTCTTACACTCAGTTGCAAAGAACCGGAAAACCATCTCTGCTTCCGGGTGTGTCGGGAAGCTGCACGTGCAATGCAGCAGGAGGATGGAAAAAAAAAAAAAAAACTGTGGAAGCGACGACTGACCATATAGGAAAGGAACAAGGTGCAGGAATAGTAAAATGCAATAACCCACTTTGTGCCTAGTTGAGCTCTAGTCATATTCTAATCAGGATCAAGAGGTTATGTGAACGTACGTGCGGACGTGGTCACGGCTTTTCAGCATCTCCTTAGTGTTGCTACGCCAACGGGCAAAGCAGAAAAAAATAATCTAGTTATCGAGATTTTTTTTTTTAACTAAAGAGACAGCTGCTGCATATCTTCAGATATCTTCTACTTAAAAATCGTCGTTTATTTCAGAGGCGTGCTTATCAAGTTCTGTCAACGCATTTCTATATAGGAACTAGGTTATACCCTCTGCATCCTCCTAAAGATCAATGTCCGATTTGAAGAATATAAATTGCATAGATCGACCACGTAGGGATGTCATCATCAAATTTTTTTGAAAAATCCATGTTGGAAATAACAAAATATTGCCAAAAGTCGTTATTTCAAATAATATATTATTTTTAGAAAGGATTCAAGAAAATACAGCGATATTTGAAAATTTTCACGGGGGAAAAAAATTGAATTTCAAATTTTAGTTTTCAATTTTCAAATTTTCGTGAAAAAAAAAAAAATGAAAAAAAAGAATGAAAAAAAAATTTACAATCCCATTTTATAACCATTTTGGAAAATTTTTAAATTCATGAGTGACCTACTATATAAATATGTTCTTATATATCGAGTCGATTTTTTTAAAGGATTTTTATAAAATTCATTTTTTTGATACAAAACCCAAAAAAAAAATAGTCAATTTTTTTCGTACCACCCTAATATCAATACTAATATTAACGCAGGATGAAACAATGTAATTGAAATAAATTTCCAGTTGACACAATTGTGAAGTTGAAATTTATTTGATTTCAAGAATAAAGCGTTTCAAGCCCGGCCACTCACTCGTGGATGATTGAAATTATGATTTCAACGTGAAATATTGAAACAGCGGGTGGTGAGCATAACGCAGGGCTTTTCTCTCTATTCCGCGCATTGGCGCGATTGGGCGAGTATATACAGCGACGAGCACGAGGTATTATGTGGAGTTATACGGGAAAACGGGGGAGAAATCTTTGACAATAGTGACGCGAGTAGCATCAGAATATCAAAACAGAGTCCATTAAATATGACTACATATATGAAATTCACTGGACAATGCGTGAGCGCGAGAAGGGCGCATAGCAGAGATCAGTCCGGTTGACGAGCTTGGGAATAATATGGATGAATAAAAAAATTATTCCTGGATATGGCCGAATGATGTGTATCAAACGAGCCTAGAGTTATTGTATAACTATGAGTAGATGGCTACTTAGAAACATCCCGTGTCAAATTGTCCCCTGCTGTTACACTACAACCCCCTCCAAAAAACATATTATAATAATATTTGCAAGTGTTTCCATGCGCGAGTAGTTTCAATGGACAACAGGTTTTCAAATCTCATCGCTCGATCGTCCTTATGGGACAAAATCGCGAGTCCTCGACATTTTAATTCGATATTAATATTTTACACCGTCTAAAATTCCTACTAAAATTTTTTTAAATAACAAAAAACGACATTTTTGAAAAAAATAAATTTTTTTTTTTTTACTCAAAATGAATTAATAAATAAATTAAATAATATTATTTTTTTTTTAAATTTTGATATATGTTTAAAATTTGATTTTCTTTCGTCATAACAACAAAAATGAATGTTTAATCGGTTCTTACATCGATCTATCGTCCTTCCTGTCTGATTTTCTCAATAAATACTTCATTTCAACTTTGAAGCAACTGTTCAAGGCTTTAGAATGTATTTGAAAATAGAGAAAAAAATTATAAAAGCGTTGATACTACATAAATAAGACAGAAAATATGAAGTTTTGGTAATTTTTTTTTATTTGGACACCCGTTATACGCGATGGATTCGTGGGGCGCACAGCTAAGAAATGCAGAAACAGCAGTTGCTATGCTATGCTAGAGGAAGGGTATTCCGTATACATACTCATCTCTCCATCACACTCATGTGCAGTGAGTTTCACAGGCGTTGTGTTTTGAGGGTGTAGTGGAGAGCCGTGTACGAAAAAAGAGAAAAAAAAGAACACGTGGAGCGAGTGAGTGGCTTAGGAGAGAAAACGAGGAAGGACGGCGCGACTTAGAGAGGGTGAATGGAATGAGGGGAAGTTGAAGAAGAGAGGACTTGAAGCGAGTTTTGGGGAGCCGCGGTGTATATGTGGCCTGCAAGAGAGTAGGTTAGCGGGCTCTATCCCAAGGGAGAAAAGGCCGGATTGTCCTGACGAACGAGCAGGACAGCAAGTGCCTTTTATAGTGGGTCAGTACTAGGTCGGCATCCACGGTTAGGGGCCCGGGGGGCTCAAGGTCTTTACTGCGCTCCCCTAAAGCATCACACAGGTATAGGTCGCCTAACGCATATAACCCACCTAATATATATTCACTCTCCTCGCCGCGCGCACTCTGCATTACCGACTTTTCCAGGAATTTGGCATTTCCGGTGGAATACTTGGAAAAAAACGTAATTTTCATGTTTAGCTAAAAATATCTTTCAGAAAAATCTGAATCGATTGGTATATAGTAATTTTAATGAAATTTTTCAAAATTTTCTACTTGAAAAAATCGAAAAAAAATTTTCTATCTTCTTTAGTATGATTTTTTTTTCTTTTGTTAATATTAATTCATGTTTTTCACTTTTTAATTTAACATTGAAAATATTTTATTTGAAAAGTTTGAGGAAAAAAAAAATTGTGTATTTTCATTGGCGAGCAGCCTATGGCAACAGGTTCCTCTCTTGGACATTCCAGTCAACACTGTACACTCTTATTAGGCATATTTTTCGTGAAGATGCCTTGGTGTTTTTTAATCGTTGAGCGCGGAATTGAAAGGAACTTTGAATGAATGAAGTTGAGATAAAATTTACAATTCTGAATAGCCATCGTCATACAACCTTAAAAAGTGAGGCAGAATGTGGAATGATGTCAAGGTCAGCGTTTGGGAATGGCCGCGGACAATGCGGAAACGATTTATCTCAGTGCGTGTCTCTGATACAAATACCTATATATATAAGAAGCTCTTGTTATTCACAGTTTGTTCTGCTGCACGCCAACAACTTTTGTTTTCTTATTGCCAATTTGTTTTTTTTTTTCCCCCGCGTCACTTTACATCCCCGAAAATTGCTCGAGTGCCAACGCGCACGCTGATGGCCTTGTGTAGCATTTTGCTCTTGCCTGCTCATTCTTATCTGCCATGCTTGGTCCTCCTGCGCCGCTGTAAGAGCGCGAGCAGTACAAAGCAACAATCAAATGGCGCGTTCTACGCGAGAAAATACTCATCCAAGCATCTCGCATGATTTTTCATGCAAAATTTCGGAATTTTTTGTTTTTTTCCTCGATCTATTTTGCAATTTTTTTTCGCTGTTTCGATTTTTTTGTACACGCTTTGTGCTTTTTTTTTTTTGATTAGTTGAATATCTGAATATTTTTTATGTTAAATCGACGTTGAAAATTTTTTTTATTGATTATAATTTTTATATTCTACAAATAATTTTTTCTGTTTATTTTTAAATTATCCTAGTCTACTGTGTAACGGCATATTTTTTTTTTGGAGCAGAAAAAAGTTTAATTTTTTTACTTTCTAAATAATTACAGCCCCTGAGATTCTGACCGTGATCTATATTTGTACTTATTTCTTATTTTTCTGACGAAATTTTGGGAAAATATATCCGTAAAACAAAAATTATTGTAAAAACTTTATTTATAAGAGAAAAATTTATCTAAAAAATTTTTCAGATTAATTTTTATGATTATTTCAATGATGTTAAATAATTTAAATACGAGAGTATACGTCCATTTGATGGTGTTAGTATATTATTTAAGGGAATGTGAAGCAAAAAACGAATTATTAAATTAATCTCTAAATTGTAGTCAAATTTGTTTGACTTTTTGTGTTGTCTGTAGCAAGCTTTCACTTCATTTTTACACTTTGGTTGTTAAAAAATCATTATTGAGTGCCCTCATGCTCCTAAATAATTAATGTTTTCTCTGGAAATTTTTTTGATAAAGGTGAAAATAGACGGCGACTCAGACATTGCGTGTTTACGTGGTTTAGTCTAAGAGTCGACGCGACGAGAGTGACTCTTATAAATTATAAAAAAGAAAAAAAAGGAGAATGAAAAAACGCGGACCGATGGTTGCCATTCGCAGATTAAATCGGTCACTTTTCTCTCTCTGTCTAGTTGTGGCGCGGCGGGGGGACAAAGGCTGTGGGGCTTCTTGGAAACCGACTGAACGCCAAAAGCCTACTGGAGAATTAAAATAATATCCGTCCGTTCAGAGATTAATGGCACCCGTTGCCGTTGCAGTTTCTATATACTGCCATCTCAGAGAGTCACCGCCTTTCCTATATTCCTCGCCGAAATATCGTGACATTCCCAGAGAAATTCGCGGATCGAATTCCCCCGCGCGCGACCGCGGCTCTCGATAGATGCACACAATAAAACTAAAATGAGCGACAATTGTTTCGCAAACTTTCTCGCTGGCCTTGTGCTACTCACTCCCATCTGGTCGTTATTTCACACTCGTGCATTTATGCCGGAGAAAAATTCGAAATCACCGCGCGAGCGCGGGCAGGTGCGGCTTAGATAAAAAAAAAAAAAAAACGAGGCAGATTAAAAGCAGAAAAAATTGAGAATCTCTCGCGATGTTGACACCTGTCTTCCACCTTCCAATTTAAAAATTAAAAAAAAATTTTTCTTCATTGATGCTTCGTTATCCCCCTGGTGGTCCTCTTTGACGCGAGATGTTGATCTCACCCGGAAGTCGTAATGCGACGATTGAGCAGCTACGGGTGACTCTCGCCTTGGACCGCAACGACCCGACGACGAGTGTCGTTCCCATGAATTGGCAAGTGGCGAGGGGGAAGCCAAACAGCGGGACGAAGAGAACTCTGATGCTGGCGAGAAAGAGTGAAGAAGAAGAAAAAAATGATGGAAAAAAATTCAAAGACCATCGCAGAGGCCATTTTATTATCTCAAACTTCACTCGCTCTATCTGCTTCCTCGTTTTCCCCAGATATCCAACTAACTGTTTCCCGTGATGACTTTGAACATATAAATTTAGTGTCACCACGATTTCTTATAGGGTCTGTAGACACTTGAAAAATTGAAACAAAAAATTTTTTTTTTTACAAATTTTTTTTATATGAGCATTGAAATATTGAGAAATTTTTTTTTATTATACCTAAAATATTTTCCAACTTTTTTAGATAAGAAAATTTGTTTTTTCGCTTATTTTTATCGGTTCTTAAGATAATCAAGTACAACAATGGCAGTTGGATTAGAAATTGTATGACTCAAAGATTCTTCAGTATAGAGGCGAAAATGTGGATGATTATAGTACTCTCTGGCATTAGGAATATTAGATCCAGTCAAATCAAGACTGTATTCCGAAGTTGTTTGCCGAAAGTCAACGGCCGGGTATCTAAAACAAACACGTGTCGTCGAGGTTGTTTCTGGGCGCAACTACATATAACACACGGAGGATGGAAATAAGCAGACGGATAGGACGGAGACACGATGAAAGAGGAGGATTGAAGTACATAGTTACAACGAGACAAACAGCCACCGCGACATCCAGACTGGACGGAAAAGAACGCGCACGACGACGATCGCGTCGTCTTTGCTCAGCCCCATGGCTAAAGATAGCACTTCCTCCTCGCGGACGCGCAAACACTTTTTACGCTAAACTATATCCGTGGCTGTGCATAGGCCAGTGGTGCTCAATGTGCTTCGACCCATTGGGAAAATTACATTGTACCACTGTGTGGCCGCCAGGTTTTTTTCGAGGGCAGGTGGGGGCCCTTGTGGCACGCGACAAATCAACCGGACATCATCAGCCTTATAATAACTAAGTTGAAAAACAATTTTTATACCGACATATTTTCCCATATCATAATTATATTTTTTACCATTGATAAAATGTGTATAGTTAAAAAAAAAATATTTTAAATTGTCGAATTAAATATTTTTTTAAACGACTAATTTCATCCTCCCCTAGTTTCTACGCGTTAATTTCTAGGGATGGATTTTTTTTTTGTTCGGGAAACACGTTTACCCGTTTCGCGTCTTGTGTATGTGCTCATTCAAAGAGCCGCGCTCGTTTTAGAAGCGAATATAATGTATTCCTAGGGGCATCTGCTCGCGTCTAGTCGGCGCAGAGGGCGGGTGCCTCACCGTCAGTCCCTCCGTGTGTTTGCGTACACGAATACACTTACACAGGTGCGACGGATGCGCAAAGGAAGAGTAAACGATGAAAAAGAATTTATTTTAATCCGAAAAAAATGTTTTTTTTTTTTTTTTGGTTGAAATTTTGGGGGAAATACTTGGAGATGTCATTTAAGAATTTTCTTTCGCGATTTTTGGCGACGCGTTTGTTGCGCTCCTGTTGGAGGAAATTTTTTTTTCGGAGCGATTTTCGAGGGTTTAATTGATCGATTGATTTCAGGCGGAAATACCAGTGGTTTCGCGAGGCCTCCGTGTCTCCAAGGGCCCGCGGGGACTCACACACTCGTGAAGGAGATGAAGAAGATACGAGGACAAGGCCGGAACGATCGCGCTTCACTTCGTGACTCAGTTCCAACGTATGCCAGAGACCCAGAGCCACGACAGGTCCGCGTGAGTGTGTTAGACATATATATTTGAGATAGACTTGAGTATTTAGAACCTAACCTACCAAACTAGTTCTGACCTTCTGGCCGCGATCGTGTTTTGTAACTAAAAGTTCTCTTTTCCTCCTCTTGCGCTATACTCCCTATTGTTACCGGCATTGTGTCGTGCATATCCGTCTCCTTTTTTGCTCTGTATGTGACGAACACGTTGACACATCCGTTTCCGAATATTTTATATTTTGCTCGACGTATACTTTTTCACGTCCGATTGGGAATAGTCTCTTTCGTTCCATACTTTTGTTTTTTTTTTTTTTTTTCCAGTATTTTAGCGGGTTTACGAATTTTTCGCTTGAATTATCGGCTTAGAATTTAACTTGAAAAATAGAAAAAAAAATTCTAGACTAAGTTTTTTTTTTTTATTTTTTTCAACACTTGATGAAAAAAAAATTTAGGATTTTTACTCCAGGAAAAATTAGAAAAAAAAAAAAAAAAAAAATTAGTTTTTCGTAATTTTATGAGTTTTTTTTACGCCAAAAAATATTTTTCATGAATTTTTCAATGTTTTTGGCTATTTGTTTAAAGTTGTATTTTTTTGGAAATTAATTTTTTCTAATTTTTTTTTAAAAATCGCAAAATACAGTAATATATAAAAAAAAACATTGGAAATAATAGAATGAAAACGTGTTGGCGATGCAGGAAGCGGTTATAGGGATGTTTATATTAGAAGCGAGAGAAAAATACCAATTGCTTTCGTCCCATTGACTTTTTATTCGCCTATGAATTTAGAGATTTGGTGTTACATGAGGAATTTTAAGGGGGCACCATCTCGTGTGCATGATTGAGTAGTGGTGTGTCGTCCTGGCGGGTCTCCCGGTCGCCATCTGAAATGATACTTTGTGTGCTGCCCACTTTGTTGAATCGTCGTCTCGTTATATGCTCGTCTCATCCTCATGACAAAGTCTATACCGCGACATTTTGCAGTTCAAGTACCGAGTGTGTCACCTTCCTCTGCTCTCTGTCTCTATCAAATTTACGATCTGAACTCCCCTTGACCGTGGGACGTGACGAGTGTGACGAAATGATTAGGGCTCACGGTGTGTGATGAGTTCGCTGTGATTCGACGCGCTCTTTGCTTTGCCAACTACAATTTTTTATTTTTATTTCTACTAAACCTCTATAGCATATTGTATATAGCCACACACGACTAACTGGCTATATTCACCGTGCGACCTTGACCGTGTGACTTGGCGCGCGCGGATAACTTGCCAACGATAATAGAAGCTGCCAAGAACATTTCAGAAAGAAAGATCTTTTTTATCATTCGCTTAAAACTCATCTAGAAAATTTTTTTCCCACCATTACCAACAAAGCAGATCGTTCAAAAATATCCAACTAACAATTACTATAAGTATATTATTCATATTAATGCATCTATAGCGAATTTTAAAAAAATTTTCCAACAATAAAAACTTGACTTCCGTGATTTTTTTTGTAGTTTTTTCGTATAATAACTCGGTAAATAAGTAAAATAACGGAAAATGTTACTCAAGCTTATAATGATTGGAAATGGAATTTTCTATAAAAAATTTATAAATTTTTTTTTCTATCTTTTTTAGTTTTTGAAAAATTTTTGATTTTTTAAAAATTCATATTTTTCAAAATATCTCGATAACAAATGAAAATATGAAAAAAATTTATTCTATATTTTTTATAGAGAATAAAATTTTGCATCATTTGTCTTTTATAATATTTTTCATTATCTTGCATATTAACTGAATTATCGAAACATTAACGAAAAAAAAAAAAAAATACGCTTTTTTATAAATTTGAATCTAAAATTCAATATCTATAATTTTACGTAATCCAAGATTATAATCTATATATTTTTCCATCAAATGCCAGACAAATAAAATATTTGTTTGAAATTGATAGCAGATTTCCTTGAATTTTAGAGTAGACCACCATCTTATCAGAATAATCAAAATGCTTGAAAACACACTGCGACACATGAAAAAAAAAGAAAAAAAAATTTGCTTCGTTGATTTTTATCACGCAATACTTATCTATCGGCAGTGAAATGAGCGTGACCTTGGGAATAGCAACGAGCGCCGGTAGCCGCCATTTTGAGCATGCGCGCCAGTCTAACCACGTGGCCTAGCTGTGTGTCCCACTTCCCGTGTGTGGCCGTCCGTCGTAACTAGTCAAGGCAAAAAATACATATGTAGCCGTGGGGCCCAAGAAGTGCGTTTACCTCCGTACTCGCAAGATGCGCGCGATCCTACTACTCATCGTGTTCGCAACGCGATATTCAAAGTATTTCTAGCGGAAACGCCTCTACTCGGCTGCTTATCCGAATGATTATAATATTCCAGCCACGGGAGGAGCGCTCGCTGTCTTTCGGCAGCGGAAGCGTTGCGAGGCCGAAGGGGTTCTCAAACCCGACAGTCATCGCATGTGTCATCATGCCCACACACTAAATATATGCCAAATAACCCGTACTCTCCGATGAAAGAAACTGTGTGTTCGACATGCGTATGAGCGATGTTTGAATGGCCGCATGTCAATGTGAATTCGCGAGTGGAGTAGTATAGAGAGAACACGTGACGGACTCATCACACCATTACATTGTTGCGCGCTGCGAAAGCCAGATGGCTTGTATTCCCCATTTTTTTTTTTACACAATCTATTTTTTTCCGCAACAAAATTGTGCATCCTTTATGCACAAAAATTAACGTGTCGCTGTCAGCGCGGATAAAATTCGTTGATAAAACTATCAGGAATTGTTTGTTTGTTTGTTTTTTTTTTTTTTTTCAATTGATTAATGTGAACCTGGCAGTAATTATGCGCTCAATAAGTCCTGAGTCTCAAAGAGTATATACATAAACCCTTTTAACCCTACGAAGCATTTAGTTTTGTCACGCAAGGGCAAAGTCACATCAGGATCGTCTGTATCCTCTCTGCAAGCGATAAAACAAGCAATAGCGCAGGGAAAAATAAAAAACTGGTGTTTTATCCTGGCAGGTGTTCTCATCCGTCTGATATCCTAGCGATGCAGTCTGAAAGCAGCAAAAAGCCAGCAGAAGCGTTTATTGTAAGCGTAAGCGTATTTGAGGTAAAAGCGTGTGGAAAAATTCGGATTTTTATTACTTACCATTGAGCTTATCAATAGCACGATCTGCCGTAGACTGATCAGCACAATCGACAAAGGCATAGCCGCCTCTTTTAACGAGAATTGTCGTGCAGGATAAATTGTGCTCTTGAAACAGTTGACGCAGCGCAGCCTCGTTGCACTCCGACGGCAAATTGCCCACATAGAGTTTGGACATGGTGGTCGGAGTGGGTGGCTGTGAAATCTGTTGCTTTCGGGACGCAATGGTGGCGGCTTTTCCGAGTTGGCGCTCGGACACACGTGGTTAGTAAAAGTCGCGCGCGTTTGGACCTGTCCAGCGCCCCCGCTGTATCCTCCTTCCTCTTGATGCTCTTGCAGCCCGTGCAGACGATTTCAGACACACTATACCGATCCTTTTATTTATTTCCTGTGATGATAGTGCTCTCGTTCATCTAAACTATCGATTAATACGTATTTTTATTCGCCTACGTAGTGTTGAATATTTTTTCTTATATTTTTTCTCCGCGACGTTTTTAATCACGAGCGGTGATGTGCACGAGATTGACACGAACTTGGCAACGATTGGCTTTTGTCTGAATTTTTCGTTGTCGCCTACACTTTGCCCGGTGAAATGCACTGCGCGGGAAAAATCCAAATGATCTCTGGCGAACTTATTTTGTTACTGTGCGAAAAAACGTCGCGATCACAGCAGTACACCCTGCACTCTGGCTCGAGCACGGCTGCCGCGTCGTGCTAGCCGAGGGCCTCGTACGACGCTATGCGATGCAAACTCGTTCTTTTTTTCTTTTTTTTTCCTTTAACGACGACACAACGCGCTGGCCGGCTTGAAATCCGCGCGACTCTGCGCCAGCCATTGGCCCGATGGACACCACGTGGTAGCCCCCTCCGATTCCCGCCTCTGCTCACCATTGGACGGAAATTCGCATGCCGGTTTTGCGCTATAACGCTCGTGCACACCACGCTTGTTGCTGCCATCAACGTCCGCGTGTGTGCCAAAAGGCTCGAGGAGGCTCGCGTCCTCGCGCTGCACGCGCTTCCAACTATACACTGATACTCTCTCTAGTAAGCAATCTACCGGGTGTTTTTACCGCAACCGTCTCATGCCAGGCTGTGCTCTCACTATCCTGTATTTTTGCAATAACTATTTTTTTTAAATAATTTATACTTGCGCTCTAATAACCTGAAAATTTTTTTTAAACGATAATTTATTTTTTATTCGAGCTTTTTTTACGGTTTTATTTACTGTAGGCGATCATGAAATAATTTTTTTTTGTTTTATTATTTATTTTGAGGAGATTTTGTAGTTTAAAAATTTTTTTAGGGATGTTTTTTTTTGCTGATTTTTGATGTTTTATCTATAGTTTAGGTTGTGGAAAAATTTTTTTTCGAGATATTTTTTAGTGATTTTTGTTGTTTCATCTAGTTGGATATCTAGGTGATGGAATAATTTTTTTCTATTGAAAAATTCGTTTTTTTTTTGTTTTGAGATAGATTTTAGGAGGTATTGTTGGATAAATTTTTTTTTTTAACAATATTTGTTGATTAGTTTTCGTTGTTTAATTTATATTTCAGACGGTCATGAGTAAAAAAACCTGTTGCAATAATTTGTTTCGGTTTGCCAATTATTCCGGTGGTCACCCTTACTCATATGAATTTCCAACTAGACGCGTTGTATATAGCAGAGTCTCGCGCGCGTTTTTGCAAGATCTACGGGGTGTTACCTAAGGAGAGGGGCGATCTGCAGAGCATTCAGACTGTAAACATCCTCACACACACATTGAAAAGTGCCCACGATCTAAGATAACGCATCCAGCCTAGATTCTCAGCGCTATTTCCGGTTTTCCTCGCGTCTCTATATTTGCTTTTTACTCGGCCGAGCCATCACCCATTATCGTCATGAAGCTCAGTGCAGCTCGCGCGGATTAGAAATTAAATTCTCGCATTAATCAAGTATTGATCATAAAATTATTTGTCATTACTTAACGCTTCTGTATAAACCATTTTCGGGTTTTCAAGAGGTTCTTGCTCCTTGACAGGATATAAAGTGATGATTTATACCGCAATTTCTGTGAGCACGCGCTCGGTTGCGCCGATTTTTTATGTACTGCCTGCACCAATTGGCAATAATACATTTTTCCCTGGGGTTTTTTTTCAGTCAAGGCCCGTTTGTCGCCAGGGGTGAAGATGAAAATGCGATAGAAAAGCCTAGAATAGATGCAGCTGTGTGCTTTTACATATCCGATTTATGTCGATAGTGCTCTTCGATCATTGCATTTAACGTTTATGCTGTCAATAATTTTTTTTTCTCGCAGAAAATCACAATTGCAGTGCTGGAGAATTTTTTTTCTGGGGGAAAAATCAATAGGCTCCGTTGGTAACTGACGATTTAGGCGCGTTCTGCATTACCCACAACGCAGCTGCAAGTAGTCATGGTGTTTCTCAGGGCCGGCGATAGTGACTGATAGTTCATTTCGCATCTGTCGGTGGAGGGATTTTTTTTTTTTCTAGGATGAAATACAATTTATTCAGATTCAGGCATTATTGCACTTAAGTCTTGCGGGAAAAAGTTTAACTATAGTCTTATCATGCGGATTAGATTTTTTTTTTTAGGGATGCCGTGGAGTTTTTTTTTTGTCTATTAGGGTGGTAAAATTAGAGAAATTGAATTAGACATTGAAATGTGTTTGAGTATTATTTTACCCAAGTGTTTTTCGACGTTCTTTTTATCGGCAGGCTAATGAACAGTTGGGCTTCTATTGATAGGCTCGCGCGTTTTAGGTTCTAGTGCAGCTGGCATTGACAACCCTCCCTTTTGCGCCTCAACGACCTCGCGCGTCCCTCATGCTGTACTTACGCTGCTCTAGAATGTAGTGTTGCGCGCCTAGAAAAAAAAACATAATTACATGTTTATTGAGTAGTCGTTGATTTTTATTTATCAATTTTCTTTTGGTTCCCATCAGTGATTCTACATGAAGTTTTTGAATTTTGACAATTTTTTAAATATTCGAAAAAAATGTATTACGTGAATTTCAATGAATTATTTTGAAAACGTCGGTTATTCAGATATTTTTTTAGTCGAAAAAATCTTTAAAAATACAAAAAAAAAAACATTTAATAAATAATATTTATGATTTTTTAAACCGTTAAGGGTTGAATAGTTGTTAAAAAATTTTTTTTTCAGTCGCTCAATTTTTCAGTACAATTGCACAAAATCAAAAACAAAGAAAGATATATTAAATTTTTCGATTTTTCATGAATAAAAAATTAAGTGGACGCCACGTTCAAACAATTACCTTTGGAAGTATGTATTTCTATTATTTTTCCACCGGCATACAGCCGAAAAAAAAAAACACTTTTATAACCCCCTCGGTATAGGTGCTACGTGTGTAGGCGCAAACAAATATATTTTAATTGAATATCAAGTATGAACCAATTTTAATTTTAATTTCAATTACATAAAAAAATAATTCCATGTTAATTGATAGATATTTTTAGGTTGAGAAAATTTTTTCTCAGGTTTTTTAGATTTTTTTTTACTGAAAGAAAGTGTCGAAATATGATAAAGCGGAAGTAGGATTTGCGTAAATCGAGTTACACTACACGAATGCGGGGCGTTTATTCGAATATTTGTACTATATATACTTGATGTTCACTCACGTTTTTTTTTTTCTTCTTATTTTCATTATTTCACATTTCCTCGCGCGGGACAGCTGCAACCGTTACGAATGCCGGGATAACGAGCGCGTCCAAAGGATCAGGGAATCCATTATACCCGCTGTGAAATCGCAAGAAAAAAAGTTGGCAGCACAAAAGAATCTGATCTCACGGAGGATCCAACGATGACAAAATTCAGGGGCAGAGGCAACATGGTCCTTTTCAAGTGGCAAGAGACTTCGCGTGTACCCAAGTGATCCTTATTCCTCTTGGCTCGTCACATATATGTGTGTGAGTGTAATATATGTTCATGTACGTACAGAGATCCTGCGCAATCGTAGTGGCCTTGCTTGAATTTTATACGCTGTGGAAAAAAGTTTGGAGCAAAAAAAAACGGGGGTTGAAAAAAAATTATGGGGATATGATGTATATCCTTTAGCATTCTTGAGACTTTTGTCAAGTTTTTTATTTTATCAGTTATAGATAATTTTAGAAATTTATTTTGAGAGTATTTTTATTCCAGCGGGGGGTTGAGAAAGTACAAAATTTTGTTTTTTCTAAACTAAAAAAATTTTTAAACTCTAAAATTCATTTTAGATATGTGAAAAAAGTGATTGAAAAAATTTTGACTATGGAAAAACAATGTTAGGGACTTTTGGGGGTTTATGAGGGGTGGGTTGGACAAAAGGGAAAAATTTTTTTTTGTTTTTTTGACCGTTATGAAGTAAAAGTATGTTTATAAACAGGCTAAACAAAAAGTATCGGCCATATATCTTCAATTTCTTTGAATCATCCCCCTTGACTTGGTCGCGGTATAAATCGATAAACTGCCATTGACGATTTCCTTATCAATAGGAAGTGAATATTTCAAATAATACAAAAATTTACGAGTTTTTAAATCGAAGTATGTGATTTATTTTCTGTGAAATTCGACTCCCGCGATATTGCGGGATGAAGAAAATTTTTTTGAGGGGGGGGGGGAAATGCACGACTTTTATAATGTGTATAATGAAATTCACTTGATGAAGGGAATTTTTTTTTTCTTTGTGCTTGCAATATCACTCGGATTGGCCGGTTGGAAAGATAATCTTTCCCTCTCTCCAGTGAAACGCTGTCCTATCAGCACTTTCCCCGGTGTAATGCATGTTCATACGCAGTCCCCCCTTTTTCTCGATCCCTCGTGCGCTGCTGCATCCTCCCCTTCTCGATCCGCTTCAAACTCGGTAGCACTTTTGCGGTGCATCGCGAATCGCGGACACCGTCTGCTATTGGAGGGGCTTCTGCCGGCAGATTCCGGGTGGGGGGTAATGCACTTTGCTCACGATGCACGTGGTATGACATCCGTCCGACATTCTTACGCTCTGTAACCAGCCAATCATGATTTTTCACCGCTTATCACAACACTGTTACATCAAAAGTCAGAAAAAAAATTTTTAGTTGTTTCTATACAAAAGTGTAAGTCATTTTAGTGTCATAATAGAACTAAGGGATGATAAAATAAGTCGGAAAAATGGTGGTATTTTATTAGAATTTAAATATAGTGTGATCAAAATTACTCAAATTATTAAAAAAAATTTTTTGACAGGTTTTCGATATTTTTTAAGGTCCAAAGTATTTTTTCTATGCGTATTAGAATTAAGGAATGATAAAATTTTACTATTGTGTTAAAAATAGTTACAATCATTTTTTTAATAGATTTTTAATTTTTTTTTTTTTTTCAGAAGAACGCTTTTCTTCGTATGAACTGCCTGGACTTCAGGATGACGGAATAATTGAAGGTACTTGATTGAAATTTAATTATTATGCTATAGAAAAAAAATTAATTTCATCAGAAATTTTTATATAAATCTGAATTTATTTATTCGTTGCTCGTAAACAAAAAATTTTTTTAGCTACAAAATTTTTTAGATACACTCAAATTTCTGAATTTTTTTGTAATTGAAAAATTTTTAACTCTTCCAAATTTGACATATTAGAATATATTTGATCTAGATTTACACAATCGATAAAAACAGTTGGAAAAGTTTGAAATTACTTTGGAAACTGCGATGACTTAAAATGCATGACGCGAATTGTCAAAGAGTATAGCTAATTCCCTGCTTTATATACGATATTTGTAGATTATACTTATCGTCGATATATATTTTACTGAGGAAGTTGCAAACGAGTTTAATCACGTCCTCCTCAGAAATTCCCCTCAGAGCTCATGCGACCCGAGGCAAATATATAGAGAAAACTATCGCGGGAAATCACGAGTGAATAATACACTTCCCTCGTTCTTTCATCAGTGTGACGTGATGGCGGGTCACATAACGTGAGCAACGCTTCGATGAGGTTCTAGTCTGGATGCTGTCGAGTTGATTTGTTGGACAGAAGAGAAAATCTATACTAGAGCAGCTGCCTTGGGGAAAATTCGGCCTGTTCGATAGATTTGAAAAACGACAGCTGGTAAATAGATTCTCTCATGGGTACTTGCTCTAAGGGATTTGTCATGGAATTTCACCAAACAAAGACCACGTTTTTTTCGTCTATTTGATGTATATGTCAATTGCACATTCATAACTGAGAAAAAAATGATTTAGAAATTTTTTTTCTCGCATATTCCGACATAAAATCACATTTTTTTTTCGATAAAATACAAAAAAAAATTTTTTTACAGATTTTTTAGCTATAATGTTTGAATTAAAAATTTTTTCAAGTCGAACTTTGGAAAATCCTTCAAACTATATCTGATGATTTTATTGTGATTTATTCGGAGTTAAAAATTTTTTTTTTAAATTATAATTCTGCGCATAATTAGTATTTTATTGCTTGAAAACAATTTTTTACTCTATTTTTTAGGTTCAAAATATTATTAAATATGGGTAATATTTTTTCAATCAGATTATAGGCTATCGAAAAAAAAATATATTTAAAGTATATTTTTTCCAACCAAAAATAATATTTGACCGCGGGAGTTTTGGAAATGTATTCTAGACAGGTATATTTGTTCTTCTAAAAAATATATAGGATCTCTATTACAGAATACAGGTTGAGCCGCATATAAATATAACATAAAAGAGGAGGGAGGATATTTTTTTTTTCATGGCACAAGTGTCAATACTGGGGCGCATATATCCACACCCGAGTGAAAATAATTTTTTCTGGGGTCGTCCAAATGCCGTCCGAAACGTTCACCAAATGGACGCGATTTGGACGGCATTTGGACGTGTTTCGGACGGCATTTGGACGCGGTTTGGACAAGTGATCTTACACGTCCAAAAAGCTGACGGCATTTGGACGGAATGTCCAAAAAGCGAACGGGATTTGGACGCTGTTTGGACGAGATTTAGACATGAAATAAAATTGACGGCATTTGGACGCAGTTTGGACGGTATTTGGACGTTTTCATTTTTACTCGGGGCAGTCGATCAACAGTTGGCTTCTCTTTGTGAGTTTATCGACGCAATGCACTTATCGTTTTCCGCGACTCAGTTTGTGATATGGAATGTTTCCAAGATAAAAAAAAATCATATACCACGCAGGCATCAAAAGATTTCCCACATCCGCTCAGCAGACCTACACTTGACCCAATATTCCTATCCCTCTCCCAGCAATAGTACAGAAAACGCTCTTTTGATAATTTTTTCCACTCCAAGCTCAAACCCGCGAGTAATTTCAACGAAATTATCAAACCAAACCTCTTGGATGAGTGTTTGTGAATAGAGATAGTAAAAAATAGAAAAAAACAGCGATAAAAACGGGGAAGAATGGCAAATTTCCGGCAGGTGCGACAAAGACAGCGAGAATTAGGCTCATTAGGGCACTTTGGCACGTGTGACTCAAGTGTTGAACTAAATAAAACTCTCGAAAAAACATAAATAAAAATTATATCTACTAAAAAAATAAATAAAAATACGAGCGAATAAAACTCGGAAGTGAGTGAAAGAAAAAAGTGGACGATCTATTGCCCAAACTGCGTAGGCTCTACGTCAAGGGGTGACTCACCCTTGCGTTCGGGGTGCGGGCACGCCCTTACACAAGATGGCTGCCGCATGCCAACCAATTAGATGGGGCAGCGAGGGGCAAGAAAAGCGCGCGAACCCCCTTCAAATCCACAAACTCTTTTTCTCTCTCTCTCTGTGTTTTACTCTGGGGGTCGTATTAATTTTTTTTACACATTGGGAAAATTTTTCCTCCCCCATCGACCCTAACCCCGTCTCTCTCCCCATGTAGGTTCGCATTTCAAGGCATCCCTACTTCTACTACTCGCACCCTCCTCGCATCTTCGCAAGAAGCACGTGCGAGAGCTCTGGCGAATGGCGCGAGCTTCCGGGGACCCCCCTATATATTTTTCCAACGCTCCTGTGATATCGTCGTTGGAAAAAGGGAAAAGCTTCGATTCTCTCTCTACATTTACTCGTAATACATTTATCATTTTATTTTCCCTCTATGCATCATCAAAAGTGTTATCATTTTTACAGACGTTTTTTTTGTTGTTATTTTACAAGCTGAAAAAAATTTTTTTTTGCATCAGTTTGTACATTATTATTTGCATAAAAATGTTGGAAATTTATTATGAAGGGTTGGAATTATTTTTATTAATTTTTTCGACTCTGTCGCGCGATAAGTAGTGTTATTACGCTACTGAAAAAATACGAATATTTGAGTTTTTCACGGAAATAGTTGGGTTTTTCTTAATTAAAATTTTTTTCTCAGTTATTTTTGATTTTTGGAGAAAGTTTAGGCATCATTTTGATCTTGGAAAAAATTTTTCACGACATATTTCGCACTCTGCACCCGCACTTTTCTTCTTCTCGCAGCCAATGACGCTGCTCCTACGCCAATGAATTCCTAGAAGCGAGGTCGTGCAGGGCTCAGCTTGCTCAGCGGACTCTATATATATACATGTGCATGTGGTTGTTGAGGAAAATATATCCGCCATATTTTCTGATCATTAATTGCAGTCTTACAATTGTATATACTCTTTTGCCGACCTTCGTAAACACGCGAAAATATATTTCTCAGCGTTTGATATCTGGTAACTTTATTAATCAAGTTCGTCCATAAAATAAAAGCTAGAAAATTCAGATGCTAATTAAAAAAAAGTTTAGTACGGCCCTAAACCCAAGGGATAACTAATTGCATCCTTTTTCTATAAATTTTCTATGATATTCTATAGTATATAAGAATTCTAACGGTTATTTCTGACCTTTCCAAACCAGAAAAAAGTTATTCCGGTTTTAGAATTTTTCCAAGGGGATTTTTCACATGGCTATAGAGGCTGAGATAAAATTTTTTCCTGGTTTCCAGTTGGAAAATGATAAAAATTCTTTGAAATGGACGTGAAAAATTTAGCAGTTATATAAATAAATATATCGAGTTAAAACGCTTATAGCAGCTGGGGAAAAATAAATTTAGGTGACCTTGAACTGACAAGTTCATGGCATCACGGAAGCGTCGTTGGATATATAGCAAATATAATAGTTGGGATGAAAAACTGTGTTTTTTACTGATGGGGGACTAGGGTTGGACGAGTTGAATAATTAATGAAAGGCCGCGGATATCTCTCTCTCTCTTTTTCATCTAGGTCTCGGTCACATAGCTCAGATATCATTGTGGCAATCGCACGCACATTTTCACCCTTCCTCAGTAGAGTATACGAAACGCGCCCGCCAGAGATTCTCAATTTTCGTCTATATTTTCTAAAATTTTATTTATTTTATTCTCCCCCACATCTTATTAATTCAAGAACATATTTTTCCAGAATTGGTTTATCCATTTTTTTTTCTGTGAATTTCGTTATTATTTTATATTTACTTGATTAAAATAACAAAAAATTTTAGATTAAAAATTCTTTCATATGCGTTAAAGTTGGATAAAAATAGATAAACGATGATTTTATCATTGTTTGTTTTTACAATTACTGTCAGAGCTAAAAATAAATCAATCTGAAAAGCCATGAGTATGTGGAATATAATTATATATTTTTGTTTTTTCAAATTGTTTATATTTTTGTGTGTAGTTTTTGAAAAATGATATAACAAAAATTCCAACAGAAAAGCAAGAAATTTGTTATTTTTCACTGAAAAGTAGTTTAAAATTTCATTTTTTTATTATTGTTCTATTTTTATCATAAATGCGCCATAAAAATGAAGATGAAAAAAAAAAAAACTTGAGAAAATGTCAATTTTTTGATTTTTTATGGTCAAAAAAGGGTGTACCGCACTTATTACGAATATGTATAATTATCAAAATTGTAATTTCATAAAAATTCAATTGTTCAATATTTTTTATTCGTGTTTTTTTTTTAGAAAAATTCTTTTGAATGGGATGAAAAATTTTTTAAATAACATTCTATTAGTACTAGATTTTAAAATGAGGTTTATAATCAAGATAAAAGTAGTGTAGTTAAATTTCTAATGTATTTAAATTAATTGTCGGAATAGGTTTGAAGTGACGACGACGACAAGTAGTTTGAGAAACTCTGCCGAGATCCATGTAGATCTAGTGTAGCTGAAACCATGATGTGCACTGCATATACATTTTGTGTCACAAACACACACACACAACAGTTGACAAAAGCGTGTGGGCCCGCTGGAAGGCGTGTGCGTGCGCGCATGAACGGGACTGCTGCAGTGGGTACGGATGTATGAATGCCAGCGTAATTTTCGTTGTAACCCTCGTCACATTTATCCAAACCAACCACCACCACATGCACTGTCATTACACACACGATCCGCGCCGCGCAGCATCGCGCGCGTTGTTTGCTTGAATTCTTCGGCACAGGTAAAACGACCCAGTTTCCATCGAGATTCAAAGAGCGAACCGGCGTTCGCCATAACTGCCGCGTAAAAAGACGAGGAACAAACAAGGAAAAAAAATTGAAAAACGCCGAACAAACGCCACTAAAGGGGTTACCGCGTGGGTTCCACTTTTTTTGGGGTCGATACCCTCCTCAAATTTAGGTCACTGGATCCCCCATTTGTAGGGGGGGCCTACATCACAAATTAATGACAGAAAATCATAAGGAATTATTTTTAAAAGTTAAAAAAATTGTTTTTTTTTTTTTTTTTCGATTATTTGCAACGTGAAGTATTTTTTGAGATGGTTATATTGAAGAAAAAATTTCTTTTTATCAAGTTTTAGTTATAGAAATGGTTTTTGAATTTTTTCGCAATTTTTTAAACATTTTCTGATGCTCTAGTTGTCGATTTTCTTCGTTACTCTGCGGTAGTTCTCACGGCATCCGCCCGGCGCGCCACGAATCGGTCGAATCACGTGATTTTCGCGTACAAACGTTGGGAAAGTTTGCGATGTATCGTTTAATTTTCGTTTTAAGGGGGCATTGCCCATTATTCGTCCAAGGGGGCGCACCAACCCCATTGAATTTTCTCGTGCAACCATGGCCGATGAACCCCTCGGCGCACGGAAGTTGCTGCCTGGAGAAGAAAAGTCTCCTCTTTCTATGACCCATCGCGCGCGTCCTCGCTGCTCGTATTTCACTGTATTAACATAGATTACCATCTAGGCTTTTGTCTAGGTTTTTTTTCTCTTCGCCGGCATTAAAATTGTTCAATTACTGCGCGGCTCCTTTGTCATTCGAATTTTTTTTTTCATGTGGGAACTGTTGAGTGGAGGAATATGGTGGCCGTTGGAATTATTGTGGAAAATTTTTTTTCTGGTACGTGCATTTTATTTCAACTTCGTGAACGCGATAAGACCTTTCTTTCCGTGATGTTGAGAATGAAATTTTTTAAGATTGACAATAAATGCAGACCTTGTATATTTAAAAAAAAATTTTTAGGACGGAGAAAAATGTTTTTGCTTCTTTTTAACGAATAATTTCGGTTTTTTTAAAATAATATTTGAGTATTTATACAGTGTATTGAATATTTAACTAACTCTGATTGGTCTGAAAAATGAGGAGAAATGTGGTTTTATGAATTTTTTCAAATTTCAGTGGACGAATATTATCTTATATTTGAGTATGCGTCAATGAATTATCAAATATTCTATATTGATTCCTATCTTTAAGTATTTTATCGATAGATCGCATACTATCAGTCGAATTCAATGCTATATAGATTGTCTAGATCATTGTTTGGCATCAATTAAAAAAATTGGAAATTTTTTTTTTTCAAGTTTTCCGTGATTAAAAAAAATCTCAAATTGTAAAGCATGAAAAAATATGTGGTTAAAAAGGATAAAAAGTCATTTTTTAACTGATAAAATCCCTTGTGAAATTTTGATAAAATCGATAGAAAAAGTTAAAATTAACATAACTAATTTTTCTCCCTCTTGATAATTTTATAATCAATCAAACAGGTCAAATTACAGTCGACAAAAAAATTAAAATTTAAAATAAAGTGAAGAAAAAAGTATATTTTTCAACTTTGTAAACAAAAAAATTTTTTTTTCTATTTATCCACTTATATATAATTGATGAATAAAAATTATTAATATTATTTTCAGTTACTCCTCTAAATATTCTAATATACGAAAAGTGACGACGAGAATTTTCCCAGTGAAAATGAAGATAAAATATATTCGAGATCGGCCGTGGATTTGGCGAATTACAAAATGGCGCGCTGATCCAGGATATGGCATCGTGGTTCATGCACGTGAGGGGTGGCCACCCCACATCAAGGGTCTCAAAAAGCCGCCCTTATTCCCGAGGGGTTGCTCACCCTCTCTTCACCGGGGTAATGACGAAGCCAACTGGCACGAGGAATAATGAATATACCCGGGAAAAACTCCTGGGAAATCCTAGACCGTCGATATACACCAAGTATTGCCAAGGCCATCTAATGGCTCAGCTAGACATCACGATCTATGAAAAAACACCAACATTTCAGTGCAGTCACCACGTCGGTCGGCATTCTAGGCTACTACATGTCCGCACAATAGTGCGGATGGGCGCTGACGAAGCTGTCGGTGAGTAAAAACACGTTCTATCGATTGATTGATCTTTAATTAAATTGAAAAAAATTGATTTTTAATCATTATCTCGATGGTTTCTTTAAATTTTGACCAATAGTCTTTAGAAGACCTATTTTTATAAATAAAAAAAAAATAGTAAACATGATCTGAAATAAAATAGGTAATTATTAATTAATTTTTCATAGAAATATTTCATGTGGATTTTTTTTTTATCATGATAATCAAGTACAGAGACAGGTGAAATGATCAGTCAGTTTCAATTGGTGCTAATCCTCGAAACAAGGACATGAATTTATTGACCACAAATAATGTCCTATAGATTGTGTGAAAGGATAACAATGTTTTGATTCATAAAATTTTTTTATCGTAATAAATCTCAACAGTTCATTTTCAATTGCAAAATAAGTTCTCGCGGTGAAGTATATTGACAGTGAAAACTGACAGTTTTTCCCGGATTGTGGGTCCGGGCATTTGCGCATTTTTTTTTTTCATATATGACAAAAAAATATTTCTAAGTAACATTGAGCGATATGGTCATTCAAAAAAAAAAGAAAAATTTAAAATTTATTTCTAATATTTAATCAGTTAGAGGCTCACTTTTGATTTCAATGAATTTAAATGCTGTATTTTAGCTATCCAAATGTGATATTTTGAAAACTTTTTTTTTTTTTTATCAATTGATTAGGAATTTTTACCGTAAAAAACTTTGATTTTATCAAATTTTCACATTTTCACAAACAAATATACAAGATAAATTTATTTGAATGAACTTGTCATGAAAGAAAAAAAAAAAAAACAAACAAAAAACAAAAACAAAAATAGAAAAACTGAAAAAATTAAATATTAAAAAAAATTTAATAAATCTGATACTATTTTCTTAAATTTTTTTTTGATTCAACATCATACTTCGTTAAGTTATTAGAAAATTTTTGATAGTCTCAAAAAAATTAATGAGCTATCACGATCGTTATTAATGCAACATTAATGAATATTAATTCATGATAATTGTCATCTGGTTAAACCCCGATTAAGACAGTAGGCCGGATGTATACACATGGTAGCAGGATAATTTGATTGGTACATCAGATATTTTTTATCACACGACCATCGCGTGACGAAGTATGTAATTTTTTTCAATAAGTCCGCCAGAGCTTTCAAACGTAAAACCACCAATAACGGTGACCCGAGGTACTAACCGTTATCGGTGGCTTAAAGTCTCTCCTGCGGACACTTATTACCAGGAAAATGACGCTGCAACGACCGACTCGAAGCATCGTAGAGTACAGCATGCAGAGCAGCAGTCGACGTTCTGCCTTCTAGAAGTGAACGTCAGGCCTTTCTAGCTTGATTCGTAGACTCACCGATTAAACATGATTTCTCATAGCTTCATTTTCTCTGTATTGTTCTGCATCAGTGCCGGTGCTTCAGTCATTGTTCAAGTTAAAAATGGATCTCTGGAGGGTTCCGTCATGACGACACGTCGAGGAAGAGATTTTCTGTCTTTTCGGGCAATCCCTTATGCCCTTCCGCCAATTGGACAACTCCGATTTGAGGTGAGATTTACCTGAAAAACAAAAAAAAAAACAAAATTCATTCGCAATTTTCTATCATTTATTTAATCATATATATTTAATATTAATACTCTAGAATTATAAACAGGAAATAACATACATTTGTTGCATAATAATGACTTAAGATTTTGTGATAATTTTATAAGTGTTGAAGATTAATCAATGTTGTGCTTGAAACAATTTTAATTGCAAATATCCTGAGATTTTTAACTAAAAAATAATACTATCGGACAATATAAATAAAGCTTGTAGATTTTTTTTTTTCATTTCAATTGATAGTTAAGTAATTTTTAGACGTTTTAGACAGTACAATAAGATTGTTCTAATGTAGAGTGTAATTTTTTTAGGCGCCTAAACCGTCGAATTCTTGGTCCGGAGTGCGAAAGGCAACGGAGGATGGACCGCTGTGCACTCAGAGGAACATTTACACTCACGATGACGTTATAGTAGGGGTTGAGGATTGTCTCTACCTCAATGTTTACACTCCGAATCTGCCAGCGGGCGCGGCCGAGGGGCGCTCGAACTACCCAGTGATGATTTGGTTCCACGGTGGAGGGTGGGTCACAGGAGCTGGGCTGTCGGCATTTTACGGACCGAAATTCCTCCTCGATCACGACGTCATTCTCGTGACTATAAACTACAGGTAGGTAGGAATTGTGGTTTTTATTTATTAAACAATAATTTCTAATTGATAAATTTATCAGGCTGGGACCCATGGGGTTTTTGAGCACTGAGGACATGGTCTCGCCGGGGAATCAGGGTATGAAGGATCAAGCTCAGGCGATTCGTTGGGTCTACGAAAATATTGCTGCATTTGGCGGCAATCCAAATAGCGTGACAGTGTTTGGAGAAAGCGCGGGAGGTGCTAGCGTTCACTATCACATGATAAGCCCGCTATCCAGAGGTAATAATTAATTTTATGAATAAACACATATTTAATAGTTAAAAAAGCAATAAAAAGCCATGCTAGTATTTTTTTTAATCTTCTAAAACTCGTCAGTAGTTCAATAATTTTTTTTAATTTATTATAAAATTTTTGTCTGGCAATATTACAGAAAGTTTTGAAATTTTTTTAATTTATGTAACTAGTTATTCATGATTTCAGAAGACTATCTTCGTGAATTTTGATCACTAGTGATTTCTAAAGTTGACTTTTTGTTTCAAAGGATTAGGGAAAAATTTTTGTATGTGAATAATTTGAACTCATGTGCGTCATTGTAGATTTTATTCATCGTGGAATCTCTCAGAGTGGTACTTCCCTGTGTCCTTGGGTTCTGACACGACCGGGAAAAGCGAAAAAACAGGCACAACGTCTCGCCAAATTCCTCAATTGTCCAACTGATACATCAGCTGAACTTGTGGCTTGTTTGCGCACGAAAGATCCTGTAGAAATCATTGCAACAGATCGACAATTCCAGGTTTGTAATTCCGATTTTTTTTTTATTGCCAGTAAACATTAAACTGGATTTATTCTACCAATTGCCTGATTTGAGATAAAATTTATTTCAATATTTCGCAATATGATTACTAAATTATTTTATAATGAGACATTCATCGCGATATTGTAGCGTAAACTAGTTTTATAATAAGCAATCTCATGATTAAGTATGTTAAATAATAATTATTGCGATGCTTCATGCTACGTCAATTAAATTACGTACAAAATTTTTCCATGCATTGCTCACGTTTTTTACAATACACTTGAAGTGTGTATTAATTACTCGCGAAAAATTAATGCAGCACGTGATTTCCTGTTTCAACAGATTTTTTTGTCGTGAGAAATTTTGTTTTTTCTTCTTCAATGACCCGGGGAAAGTATTTGTTCTATTATTTAATTAACATTGAATTTATCGAATAAACTGCGTGATTATGCACGGTAGCAATTTAAAAATCACTGTCAACAGTGTCAAACACGTTTGAAAAACCGGTTTTCTCTCGTGTGCACCCACGAGCAATCTTACGTAACGTGAAATGCAGTTTATCAACAACAAAATCCATAATCATTAATTTCACTCAACTTTTCAGGTCTTTGATTACGATCCTATGATACCCTTTCGGCCAGTAATCGAACCCGATCATCCAGGAGCATTTCTCTATGAGGAACCTACTCAATCGCTCAGCACAGCTAATATCGCCGATATTCCATGGTTGACTGGATTCAATTCGCACGAGGGAACTCTCCGCGTTGCAGGTATAACGTCGTGACTCTGCGGTTCTGATGCGTTATTTAATTGTTTATTTATAGGTCTGTACGGACATAAGGAAAAAAATTATACCAAGCTGTTAGACGATCAGTGGGAAGAGTTGGCACCGATGACACTCATGTATGAAGACACTTGTCCCAAGGAAGCGTTGAATGAAGTCTCACGAAAAATTCGACAGTTTTATCTGGGCAACCGACCCATTGACGAGTCCACGAAATTTAATGTTATCGATGTAAGACTGTTATTTTTTCAGTTTAAACAATTATTTAACACTAATTTAACGGGATTTTTGAGCTTAAAAAATTTTTTTCTACGATTTAAAACCGATTTTACGGCAATTTGAGGCTTAAATAATTTTTTTAGCTTCATGGAAGTCAATTTTTTTTCGATCAACTAATCAAAAATCGATAAAAATTTGAACTTTAGTTCTAAATTATGTCTTTGATTGATTAGTAAATTTTTAAGGCGATTTTTCGTGGTTACATGGCTAAACCGCTAATGCTAGAAAACTGAAAAAAAAAAAACTGATCCTAAATAACAAAAAAAAAAAAAACCATAAACAACCAAAAAAATCACATTATCGGGACCTTCTCGATCAAAAATTTCTACTCCATCTGTGATTCATCAAATTTTATTAGATTAGTCTGGATACCATTCAAATCTATGTTGAAATATTTTAATTATGAATTTTAACGCATTTTGCTGGTTTGTAAAATATAGAGCATGAATGCTGTCATATCACAAAAAAAGTACCACCTTGAAGGTGATTTTATGGCGATTTGTTATGAAAAAAATTTTTTTTTTTGTTTAAATTAGATGTATTCTGATGCTTGGTTCAACGTGGGGGCTGACATGGCGGTGAAAATTCACCTCCACACTTTGGCCAGTCCAACTTTTTACTATTACATATCGTACAAAGGTGCCAACTCCTTCTCCAAGATTTTCGGTGATCCCACGGGAGATTACGGGGTGTCCCATGCTGACGAACTTCAGTATATTTTCCCGGTGGGCGAACAACTCTTCAGAGATACTCCTCTCAGCGAGACCGATCACAAAATGGTGGATGTTTTGACGCAATTCTGGGTCAACTTTGCTCGAACTGGGTAAAAAAAAAAAAAAAAGAATTTTCTCAGTTATAAAAAATGTGCCAAAAATTTCGCTTGTTTGATAGTTTTTCAAGATATTTTTAAAAGAAATTCAGGTTTAAATGATTGAAATCCACAGTAATCCAACTCCGGAAGTGACGGAAACACTGCCGTTAAAATGGATGCCAGTAAAAACTGAGGATCTAGAATATTTGCATATTGCAAGTCCCGAGGACATTAGGATGTCAAAAAATCTCCTGAAAGACCGGATGGATTTTTGGGAAACTTTGCCTCATCGTGCGGCAGTGCCTTCCGGGTTGTCTGCAAAAGAAGAGCTTTAAGGGTGTATCATACAATTGAAAAAAAAAAAAAATTTATATCATATTTAATCCTTCATTTCTGATTTATCAATATTTTAAGTTTACAATTTTGTTTTTAACTAATTGAAATTGTTGTTTAAAATTTTTTTCTCAAGTCATTTTTAGTTTTGAGACTTATATGATACATCTTTAAATATTTCAACAAATCCCTCGCCTAAAAAATTCTTTAGTTTGTAATTTTTAACTGTAATAAAGGTCGATCTGATTGTCGTGTAAAAAAACCAAGCATGCGATGACCTTCTGCACGATTGTAAGGAATTTTAACATTGTAACACAGTAATACACATATTTCCTGGTTAATATCGATGACATTGTTGCACGCTCGTTGCACAAGTGCGAAATTTAATGTTTCATTTATGAGATTGTTGTGTTTGATTGAGTTAACATTTTCAAATGTTTCTTCACAGAGACACGACAGATATATCTCGTGGTTAAAACCAAAAATTTGATTATATCTTGATAAGGATGTAAGTTACATAAATTTTGTATATTACCTTTTTTGTAGATATTAAAATTCTCTACAAAAAAGATCTCTTGAGAAAAATTCATATCTACAATTGTTTTGAAGATATTTAAAATTTTAATATCAAGTTAATTTTACTTATGCGCTTTTCTTGGCTTTAGTCACGCGATATATTGACTTTCACTGTGAATAAACGCATGGTGGAAAATCTTGATGAAATATTTTTTAATGCTAAATGAATTTCAGTTGATTTACGCGGTTCTCTTGGCGTTTCGTGACGAGGTGAATGTATTAGAGAGGCTGTGTCACGCATATTTGTCCTTGTCTTTTCCAAGTAAGTACTCGAGTAATATTCTCCATAGAAAGTCGTGAAATTATTTCCAACTGCAAAAACTTTCAACTATTAATTTTATCAGTGTTTATTAATTTTTTTTAGTTGTATTATGGATTTAGTGTGACTTTTAAATTATAGAAATTTATTATTGAATTGCGTGAATACAGCAAATAATGCAATTTGTGTTCAAGTGTTTTATTTGATTTTTTATTTTCAAGGGGAAAAAATAATTGAGCTTGAAATTAAATGAGTAGTCGCCATAGGCTTCGCGGCAAAAGTGTGGCAACTTGATTTTTTTAAGCGGTAGCCTGATAGTAAGACTTTGGATAAAATGTTGCAAATTATAGTTGTTGGAGTTAAAATTTTATGAAACTCCGTGACGGATGAAATTAAACAGAGACGAGTGCCTGAGGGAGTGCGCTGCTGTTGAAGATGCACGCGAGGATTTCATCACCTCTTGAGTGGCCTGCACCTGCTTTATGTCGAATCCTCGACCTCCGAGAGCAGCATTATGATGGTGTGCTGCGTTTAATCAAGGTTCGGTGCCTTAAAATTGTTGGATATTTTTTTTCGTGATGGAGATTTATTTTAGATATTGATTTTTTGTGTGTTTTTAGATTGTATATTGTAATTAAAATTTTATGTTCATGTTGCAGCGCCATTTCTTTGCTGAAGACCCGATGTGCAAGTCTGCACAGCTGCTTCGTGATGAAATTTCTACTCAGAACTACCTCGAACTCATCAAATTTTGGATTAAAGACACGACGAGCCTGGTTGCACTGAGCACTCGGTCCGAAAGAGTCGTTGGTGTGGTTGTAGGAAGAATAAATTGGGCTTCAGAAAGAAGCATTATCTACTCGAGGATGAGGGTTTGTATAATTTATTATCAACTCTTTTACATGATGGATCCTAGCGATGATCGCACATTTTTTTTTATATCTCAAAAACTATGGGGTTGACAAAAATTTTGTATGGAACATTTTTTGTAGCCTGAAAAATTCTTTACAAAAAAGGATTCATAGAGAAATCTTGTAGCTGTAATTATTTTGAAGATATCGCGCAATTAATGTCAACAGGATGTAATAGCTTAATTTTTCACGCGTTATCAAGAAATTTATTCACAGTAACAATAACATTTTCTGTAAAAATACGTATTAAGAATGAGTTCTAGTACGTTTGGTTTCCTTTGTTTTCAGGTAGTCCAGGGTGAAATTTTGAATAAGCTCATGCATTTGACAAATACGCTGGTTAAGCAAGCAGACGCGTATAATCGGCTAAAACACGAAGTAAATTTCCGAATGTATATCCTTTGCGTTCATCCGAGTTATCGCAAAAAAGGACTGAAATCTGGTCTACTTCAGGCATTTATTCGCATGGCGATAGCTCTTGAAATACCGGCGGTTGTCGGAACATTTACTTCCGAGGACAGCCAAGAATTGGCATCCTCCCTTGGCTTTAAAATGCTGTCAGAAATCAGATACAGTCGTTGGATTTTCAACAATACAGTCGTCTTTGACAATCCGGGAATTGGAAATTACTCGGCTGCGTTCATGGGCATGCTCACGCCGTCGTTGGAGCAATGGCGGAGCTTGCAAGCACGAGAAATTGCGCGAGAAAATGAGGAAAATTCCCAGCAACAGCTTCAATAATTATGAGAACTTTCATAGTGCAGTTTTTTTTACAGATAAGAATTTTTATAAACCAGTAAGGACAAAATTTCCTTGTCGTTAAAATACTGAACTATTGATTGGTTTGCCGCGGCTGGGTTTTGATATTTTTTTCTATTACAAGTTTTGATTTTTCTATAAACAATATTTTTTTAGCTAACAGATATCGATATATTAAATAATCAAATATTAATTTTTACAGAAAATAATGATAATTCGTTGTCAACATTTTATGTGAGTATATACATATGTATATAATATGTTTTCGGGTTTTGTGAGTACGCCGAGTGATGTGGAATGCTGAAGGTAGAGAAGGTGGGCCGAGGGGCGACAAGGTCTTATCGTGTCTTCCAATGTATAAAAATAGTGGACATTCGATGTCGGTAGTCAATTGCTTCTATTTGTTCTTGGCTATCATCGAGTTTTACCTTATTAAACTCAACATGAAGTTCATCGTATTCCTCGTCGCCATGTTTGTGGTGTTTAATATCCCATCAGGTAAATTTTTTTTCATTCGCGAATTGAATTTTTATTGTTTTTAATTATATATATTTTTATTTCACTCGTGGAAAATACTTTGAGAATAATTTTGTGACTTTTTTCACTTTGTATCGCGCTGCATCTCAGTGAGGTATTATTAAAACGTAATTTCAAAGTCTTGTTAAAAATGTCGCCGAAGCAATTAAATTCTTGCGATAAAGACTTATTGAAACAATAAAATAACTCGAAAAAAGCCACGTCAACTAAAAACGTAGCATCATATTGTGACATACTTATAGAAAAAAAAATTGCACATTTATGTTCAATACAATTAAATATATTCTGGTTATTTAAATGAATATTTCTTAGTGGATATTATATATTGATAGCTGATTTGGATTTATTTTCATTCTTCAGGAGAATCACTGGAATGTTACACTTGCATTTTCCTCAGTGACCCGAATTGTTACGCCGAACCGACAAAAGTGCCGTTGATATCATGTAGTAGTATAATGACTGGATTGGAGAATTTAAACAACAAAATATCAGGTGAGTACAGGCTTAGTTGAAAATTTCTACATTAAAATGTAGTAATCGATCCAGTAATCAAACCAGAAATCTGGAACTTAAAAACATTTTCTCATGAACCAGGTGGTCAAACGAATTGAAATTAAAACCATATATGCCTGATAATAAGATCACTAATTAATAAAAGTTTCAAATTGATGTCATCATCGAAAAACTCCATAATATGATCATCAGTGAGATGCGTTTATTTTCAGTGTTTGACTCACAGTCATTTTATGTCACGTAGATTTAGCCGCTTCCATTTCGATGTCACCTGAGATTCAGAAAAAAATTATGGAAGCCTTGGGAAAGTTTAAGGAGGCACAGATAAACGATTCGGCAAAAAATTCACTGGAGGTATGGCCAGAGGCAACTGATAATAAGCCGATTGAAAACGAAAAAGCACGGGAATGGAAGGCACTGATGACGAAAGGGTCAAATGTCCAAAAACGTGAATCTGACAGTTCATTCATGTGTCTAAAAAGAGTCAATCCAAGTACGTATTTTTACTGTACAATTGTAATCACAATGCATATCAATGAATGTACTCGAATTATTACAGAGGACCCCACGCTAGTAATTCGCACCTGCTTCATAAATATACCAGATTTTTGCCATGGACAAGATGGATGTTCCGTATGCTATTCTGATGGCTGCAGCTCATCATCCTCAATCAAAATTGAGTTTATCACAATATTTCTTTGGGTCCTGCTGGCGCTCGTTTTGTCGCGTTAGAAATTAAATTTTTTTAATTAATGAAAAATGGACTATCTGTAGTTTTAATTATATTTTCAATATCATCTGACATTTTTCAGATAGAGAATTTATTGTTGCAAATCTTGTAGTTGATTCAATGAATGATTTTTTAGTCGTATTTCAATTTTTTGTTGTATGCATGAAATATTAAAATTGCATGATATAATAAAATATAATTCGATTTCTTTCAACTGGATAATAATTAAAAATATGACAAATATGTGACACTATCACTATATACCAGTTATTTCCATTGAAAATAATTTTTTTTTCATTTGAATTATTTTCAAACTTAAATATATTTATTTACTGATGTGTTTTTCTGGGCTGTGTAAAATTTTTACCATTACAACAATTCGATTTTTTTTTTGTTCGCTTCTTATCGCATGTCGTTAAAGTTTTATTTCGGGAAGATTCGTTTAAGTAATTGTTTTTTATCACCTTCATAGATTTATTGAAAAAATAAAATAAATTGAAAAATCCACGTAGCAACTAAAAATGTGGCATCATATTGTGACATACTTGTAGAACATTGTTGCAATGGTAAACTTAGACATTTTGCATGTTTATCTAAAGCCAAAAGAGCGTATCGCTAAAAAACTCAGACCTATTTACTTGCAGATATCTTGATAAGGATGTAAGTTAGAGAAATTTTGTTAAGGACCTATTTTATAGCTAATGAAATTCTCTACAAAAAAGGTCTCTTAAAAAAAATCTCTATCTCTCTTAGTTTTAAAGATATCATGATTTAAAACAGTAAAAGAATTTTTCTTTACGTCATTTTGAGTTTAGGAACGCAATTTATGCGTTCAATACAATTAAACATATCCTGGTTATTTAAATGACTATTCCTTAGTGGACATTAGTTTATATATTGTTATCTAATGTAGTTTTTTTTTTTTCAATTTCCAGGAGAATCACTACATTGAGATGTTACACTCGCATGTATAAAAAGAGCCAATCTGAGTATTTCCAGTTGTGAGCACCAAGTACGCAGTTGGATTTTTCTAGAATCTAACGCCGAAGAGGAGGGATGAGGCTCTTATCATATTTTTTATATAAATAACAGAACATTCAACGTTGCCAGTCAGTTGCTTGAAAATTGTTTTTTTGATATCATCGAACCGGACAATATTAAACTCAGCATGAAGATCATATTCCTCGCCATATTCGTGGTGTTCTATAACCTCCCATCAGGTACATTATCGTTTTTGTTATTTTAAAAAACGATTTATTACACGGTATACGATGTAATAGTGAATATAAAGTAATAGTTATTTTTAAAAATAGATTTTTGGCTTTTTTTCAACATATTGCGGCATATTACGCTGCGCACAGTTCTGTAATGGCTGCTGCAATAAAATTTTATTGATAAGACTTATCGACATACAAAAATAATTTTGATTGCAACGTAGCGACAAATTGTGACATGTTAAAAAAAAAAAAAAAAAACTATTGCGCATTTTTATGAAGTCAAGTTTAACATTTTCTGTTTATTGCAATAAATATTCTTCGGTGGATATTAGCTTGTATTGCTATTCAGTTATATTGAATTGAATGGTCATTTTTTACTTCTAAATAAATGCTTTATGTAGAAATTTTTCTTATTTTTCAGGAGAAACTCTGAGCTGCTACCATTGCAATAGCCTCTTGGATCCGACGTGTCATTATCCAACACGTGTACCACCGATTACGTTTGATTGTGCGAGTCCAAGAAGTAGTTGGGAAGGCCGAGTCAATTATTTCTTAGGTGAGTGAGAGGATGAGAAAAAGTGGGCTATAACGTAGAAGAAAATCGCGACAAAAACTTCTAAAAATTCGTTAATAAATTGGTTTTAGTTATTTTAGTTGGATTAAATTGAATTTATTGCAATTATTAGAAATTATTAAAGTACTAATAATGAATAATAACTTTTTTCCTATTGATCATAAAAATAGAAATTATAGAAAAATAATTTCAAAAAATTTTGTTTGATATCAATACAGACACTATCAGTTTTTTTGTACCAATTAACTCACAAGCATATTTTATTTTGTCATTTAGACGTGAATAATTACGAAAATTTTATAAAATCTGTTGAAAAATATATCGAGCGGAATGATCTACTAAAAGCATGGATCGATATTCTCAAAACTAATACGCTTTCAACACAAGAAAAATTGATCGACGCATGGAAGAAAACGGCAGAAAAGATTAATCGGAATGAAACATCAACAGTATGGAGAAATTTCTTCGTTCAAGCAGGAAATAGAATTGATCACCCAGACGAAATAAAAGCGTTGAAAAAGGTATATAACCTAATTAAAGATGTTCTTGGATTCAAAGAAACGCAAGATGCATGGATAGAAATATTAAAAGCAAAGGAAAATATTTTTCACGAGAATAAAATGCCAAAAGGACCGAAAAAGATGCACCAACTAACCCGAAATCGCCGTGAGTCTGATACGACATTCGTATGTTATAGAAAATTCCAGGGTAAGTACTTTCACTGTGCTACTATGATTAAACTGTATATTAATTATATATTTATTTCAATTATTGTAGAAAATTCTAGGCAGGTATTTCGTGGCTGCATGGATATATCCGAAGAATGTGATATGAAAAAAGGATGTTATGCTTGCCAATCAAATAATTGCAATTAATTGTCTTTTATCAAAATTGCGATCATCACAATATTTGTTTTGTCGCGTTAAAAAAAAATTTCTTCAATTAATCAAAAATGTGATTAAACTATAAACTATTTTGGTTATGGGTATATATTTACAATATAAATTTGTCAGATTGACAATTCTATTGATACAAATCTTGCAGTTGATTCAATGATTGATTTTATAGTTTTATTTTGAATATTTGTATGGTGCATGAAAAATTAAAATTGCTAATAGAGTATCGCATATTTGTTATTCATATTTTGTATTTATTTTCAATTAATAGTTGGTTAATTTTTTAATAACAACGCGATAGGTAGCATTCATATGAAATATCATCTAGTATAAATCAGTATTCACTGATTTATTTACTTTTCATGACTGTATATATGAAATTATCATTATATACATCTATAAAAGTGATTTTCATTGGAAATAATTGTTTTTCTTCATTTGAAATATTTTTAAATTGAAATTTTTAACGCGACAATTCGATTTTTTTGTTCATTATTTTTATATCGCTTAAAGTCACATACTGAAAATACATTTTTATCAGTTTATCATTTTTTAATGACTATTTTGTTTCTCACTAATGGCGGGGTTTTTCCATTGTCGCAACGTAATAAAAAAATTTTATAGATATGCGTTGAGGTGATTTTTCACTTTTTTCAACGCACCGAGTACGCAGATCTGGATTTTTGTAGAATTCTGAAGGTGGAGGTGCAGGACGGGGGTTTTATCGTATTCTTTTATATAAAAATAGAAGAACATCCGACGCTGGCAGTCAGTTTGTATGTGTTATGGTTGTGATGTAAATAATATTAATAAGATGTTTTTTTTTTCGTCCTTGGTAACAGTGAATATTGTTTCACATGTATGCATTTATTGAATAATTAATCTCGTTTGCTAGGTTTTTTATTGTCAATTACTATTATTATTATTATTATTATCGATTGTATCTTACTAGTTGGATATGTGACTAAAAATTCGTAGAGTTATTACATATAGGTATATTTTAGAAATACGTAGTGTTGAATATGTACTTAATTACTCTAATATATTTTATAACAAACTTTCTCAAAAAAATTTGTCATGATGGTTTAATTAATAACTTTTTATAGTTTCGATTTTCATATTTGAATGTGAATTATTTTACTGGCTTTAGCAGCGTTATTTTTTAAGGATTTTTAAAGGAACATTAGCGTGAAAATATATATGTATTAAAAAACATATAATTCGTACAAAGATTGACAGAAACATTAATTACTCTTTGTCGATGACATGATTACATCACTTCTCGAGAATCTTTTATAGACAGAGTGGTGAAAAACAATCTCAGCATGGACCAGAAGTAACTGGAAAAAGCTTCGAAAAACATTGTGAAACTATCCATAAAAGTATGTCTTCTTGTTTTTATTTGTATGAATACCAATAATTTTTTTGTAATATAGTTAATTTCTTAATTTAAAATTTTCTTATTCCCTATTGACATTGGATTTCTGCAACGTAACCAGCAACCAAGTCCATCGGATAACCTGACTGTGAATTAGAATTCAGCTTTGACAAGGCATACTTGACAAAGTCTCTGAAGCGATGTTTCGTAACCAGCAACCAAGTCCATCGGATAACCTGACTGTGAATTAGAATTCAGCTTTGACAAGGCATACTTGACAAAGTCTCTGAAGCGATGTTGAGCAGCAATATTAGAATTGATAAAACCGCAGTATTTGACGGAAAAATCAAGATGTGATGAAATTTTTCAATTTCATTGAGAAATTTAATATAACTATAATGTAGTACTTTATTTCTAATGAAAATTATAAAATTAAAAAAAAAGTTTTTTCAGTAAACGAAATGTGTTATTCATATATAAGTAGATATTATTTCTCTTTCAGGAGTGCACAATAGTTCATGGGACTGAGTTCTTAACTGCAACGCCGACGTTCGCGGGATCGAATGCGGGTGACGATTAGATCCTTTTCTTTTTTTGATTAGGCATTGCTCATCTTATACAGCATATTCTATATGATATAACAGTTCATTAACTTTATTCAAGCAATGACCCAACGCTTGAATAATAAAAAGAGGTTTTTTTTTTTCAATTTAGTTGGATATCTTTTCGAAATTGTGGCTACGGATCGAGAGCTACAGAAAATTTTACTCAATGTTTTTTATAGGAAATCAAATTCAAAATAAAAAATTTTCCATCGAAAAACTTCCCGATTTTCGACGAAAAAATGGCTTGAAATTACCGACCCCCTATAGGGCTCTGTAACTAACTTTTTTGTTTACAACAATAGGGGGGCGGACGATGGCTCTATGGAAAGATAAAAAGTTACCGACATCCCTGAGGCGATGGCTCAACCCTGCCAAAAATGCCCTCAAAAATGCTCTAGCTCCAACCGTTCTCGAGATATTTGCAAATAAACAATTTTTGCAATGTTTATTCGCTTGCCATTTCGTTGTTTATTGACGGATTTAGCTGAAACTCAGATGGTATTACTTGGTCCACGGTCCCAACGTTCATGCCGAGTTTCAAGGTCATCCGATGATTAGGGGCGAAGATACAGAAAAGGGGTTGATGAAGTTATAAACAATTGAGACGGAGGACGTCTTTACCGGCCGATTCAGTTTCTTTTGAGTTTTTTTTTTTTTTTTTATTTTCACAAGTCTCAATGCTTATACTACTTTATAATTTTCGAAGACATTTTATAAATAAATAAAAAAATAATAATTCGAGTCGTGAAAAAAAAATTATTCAAGGTCAGGAAAATTTCCCATCGAAAAACTGCCCGATTTTCGACGAAAAAATGGGCCGAAATTACCGACCCCCTATAGGGCTCTGTAACTAACTTTTTTGTTTACAACAATAGGGGGGCGGACGATGGCTCTATGGAAAGATAAAAAGTTACCGACATCCCTGAGGCGATGGCTCAACCCTGTCAAAAATGCCCTCAAAAATGCTCTAGCTCCAACCGTTCTCGAGATATTTGCAAATAAACAATTTTTGCAATGTTTATTCGGCTGCCGCTTCGTTGTTTATTGACGGATTTGGCTGAAACTCAAATGGTATTACCTGGTCAGGGTACCCAACGTTCATGCCAAGTTTCAAGGTCATCCGATGATTAGGGGCGAAGATACAGAAAAGGGGTTGAAAAAGTTATAAACAATTGCAACGGAGGACTTCTTTACCGGCCGATTCAGTTTCTTTTAAGTTTTTTTTTTTTTTTTTATTCTTACAAGTCTCAATGCCTATTTTCTTTTATAATTTTGATAATTATTTTATAAATAAATAGAAAAAAAAATAATTCGAGTCAACAAAAAAAATTTATTCAAGGTCAGAAAAATTTTCCTTCGAAAAACTTCCCGATTTTCGACGAAAAAATGGCCCGAAATTACCGACCCCCTATAGGGCTCTGTAACTAACTTTTTTGTTTATAACAATAGGGGGGCGGACGATGGCTCTATGGAAAGATAAAAAGTTACCGACATCCCTGAGGCGATGGCTCAACCCTGCCAAAAATGCCCTCAAAAATGCTCTAGCTCCAACCGTTCTCGAGATATTTGCAAATAAACAATTTTTGCAATGTTTATTCACCTGCCACTCCGTTGTTTATTGACAGATTTGGCTGAAACTCGGATGGTGTTACCTGGTCAGGGTACCCAACGTTCGTGCCAAGTTTCAAGGTCATCCGATGATAAGGGGCGAAGATACAGAAAAGGGGTTGAAAAAGTTATAAACAATTGCAACGGAGGACTTCTTTACCGGCCGATTCAGTTTCTTTTAAGTTTTTTTTTCTTTTTTTTATTTTCACAAGTCTCAATGCTTATAATTTTTTATAATTTTCATCGACATTTCATAATAAATAAAAAAAAAAATAATTCGAGTCGTGAAAAAAAATTTATTCAAGGTCAGGAAAATTTTCCATCGAAAAACTTCCCGATTTTCGACGAAAAAATGGCCCGAAATTACCGACCCCCTATAGGGCTCTGTAACTAACTTTTTTGTTTATAACAATAGGGGGGCGGACGATGGCTCTATGGAAAGATAAAAAGTTACCGACATCCCTGAGGCGATGGCTCAACCCTGCCAAAAATGCCCTCAAAAATGCTCTAGCTCCAACCGTTCTCGAGATATTTGCAAATAAACAATTTTTGCAATGTTTATTCGGCTGCCGCTTCGTTGTTTATTGACCGATTCGGCTAAAACTCGGCAGGTCTTACCTGGTCCAGGTACCCAACGTTCATGCCAAGTTTCAAGGTCATCCGATGATAAGGGGCGAAGATACAGAAAAGGGGTTGAAAAAGTTATAAACAATTGCAACGGAGGACTTCTTTACTTGCCAAGTTTCAAGGTCATCCGATGATAAGGGGCGAAGATACAGAAAAGGGGTTGAAAAAGTTATAAACAATTGCAACGGAGGACTTCTTTACCGGCCGATTGAGTTTCTGTTGAGTTTTTTTTTCTTTTTTTTATTTTTACAAGTCTCAATGCCTATTTTTTTTATAATTTTGATAACTATTTTATAAATAAATAAAAAAAAAATATTCAAGTTGAAAAAAAAAGTTTATTCAAGGTCAGAGAAATTTTCCATCGAAAAACTTCCCGATTTTCGATGAAAAAATGGCCCGAAATTACCGACCCCCTATAGTTTGAAAAAAAAAGTTTATTCAAGGTCAGAGAAATTTTCCATCGAAAAACTTCCCGATTTTCGATGAAAAAATGGCCCGAAATTACCGACCCCCTATAGGGCCCTGTAACTAACTTTTTTGTTTACAACAATAGGGGGGCGGACGATGGCTCTATGGAAAGATAAAAAGTTACCGACATCCCTGAGGCGATGGCTCAACCCTGCCAAAAATGCCCTCAAAAATGCTCTAGCTCCAACCGTTCTCGAGATATTTGCAAATAAACAATTTTTGCAATGTTTATTCGGCTGCCGCTTCGTTGTTTATTGACCGATTCGGCTGAAACTCGGAAGGTCTTACCTGGTCCAGGTACCCAACGTTCATGCCGAGTTTCAAGGTCATCCGATGGTTAGGGGCGAAGATACAGAAAAGGGGTTGAAAAAGTTATAAACAAATGCAACGGAGGACTGCTTTACCGGCCG